>JAHLJT010008150.1:0-20763 GCA_031308135.1 Acheta domesticus
CACACGTCCTCGTCTTGACGACTCTTGCTCTTGCGTTTTCCGCCTCCTCCTCCACCGGCACCAGTGCTCGATGGTTCACTCGTCATCGTGGGGCGGTTTCCGCATGGGACTCGCTCTCTCCTCTCTCTCTCTTTCTCTATTGAACTCACACTCCATAGCACTTTCCTCCTTCACACACGTGTGCGCTCCCTCGCACACTGACCACTCCACCGTCACGGTCCAACCTTTATACCAACACATCCTACAACGCCGTGTGTCCAACGGTGAGTGAGCGGAAGCGCCATACGATACTCGAATAGAAGGTACAATGGTAATCGTCCATATGTGCTGTGGGCGACTCCTGCAGAAGACGAAAGCGAGCGTCTGTCCCTTCTTCACCCGGAAGGGTGTGTTCATCGTGAGTTTCAACGGCGGGGGGAGCTTGTTGTAGTCGTGCACGTCCACGTAACCGCCAGCAACATGAGTAGGGGTGCGCGTTGCGCAGTGCAAGCGTGCCGTCGCACGGTATCACACTTGGTACGACCCGTCGGCAACATGTACCACTTTCCCGGCAGGGATGGGTTAAGGGGTGGGTGCGGGTACAGGCTTTCGATGGTGAGGAGGGAGACCGGCGTCAACGCACTGAGCGCGGTGACGAGGGCCTGTTGCATGTACGACAGGGTCCTGCATCTTGCGAATCGGTCGGTTGTGCCACATTCATGAGACGTCGGTTGTACACTTGCACGGCGTCTGGATGATGCTTTCGTCTACCGACATCATGTTTCTCTTCATGAAATGGTTTCTACATACTTCCTCGTACACGCATCGTCCTCCTCCTCCGGCGGCAACACCTCCGCGAGTCGCCTCTTCCCCATCTTCATCACGTTCGTCTGTGTCACGTCAATGGGGCTGTGCTCCGTCATCATGCTGTCGACGTACGCTTTCGTGCACGCGTCTTGTGGCTCTTGCGGGGTCGCCAGTCGACGAGGCGTCGCTTTCGCACGCCCAACACGCCCGCCTTTTTGTAGTCCATCGGTACCACGTTGTCCGCGTAGGCTTTGTTCACAGCGTCTTGCGGACCCTGGGGCAACGCCACCGTGAGCACGCGCGCCCCTTTCATGTCCACGATGAGTATTTTATTGTCTCGTTTGAACATGGGCACGCGGGTCGTGAGGGAATAGAGCGAGCACGCGTCCGTCGTGTTCACAATGGCGCCGACATTCGTGATCCGTTTTTTCTTCGCGTCGAACACGTTTCCGTTGAGGGAGAGGGCGGTTTTCGCCGTATGTGCTTTGCACTCTTGCAGCGCGTCGGCGGTCCTCTTATTCACGTAGGCCTCCGGCGCCCCGCCTTCCCCCTCTCGTCTCCTGCGTACGACACGTTGCGCGCCCGTCCGAACGTATCCATTATGGGTGCAACGTGACGGAATGACACTGCTTATATATATATACATGCGTGGTCCCCACGGGAGGCGCAGGCAGTCCGCGACGACGACCCCTACGCGCACGCATCATGGTCTTTCTGCCGCAACCGGTGTCGCTGCCCGTGCGTAACGTGATGCCCGTGTTAGGCGAGAAACCGCCCGACGTGGAAGGGCGCCACGGTCCTCTGTTGCCGGACAGCGTACGCGCACTCCTCATCGGCCCTTCGGGTTGCGGGAAAACGTTAACGACGTTCACGCTCCTCACCATGCCGAACGGACTCAAGTTCGAGCACATCTATCTGTACGCGAAAACCGTCGATCAACCACTCTACACGTTTTTTGCGCGCTGTATGCGAGGGTGGGGGCGCGGGTGTCTCGTTGCACGTGTACACCGACCACGACAGTGTCGTCTCCCCGGAGGAGGCGAAACCGAACAGCGTCTTTGTTTTCGATGATGTCGCCACCGAACGACAGGATTGCATCAGAACCTACTTCGCCGCGGGTCGCCACAAACATCACGACGTGCTCTACCTCTGTCAGACGTACACGAAGGTCCCTAACACACTCGTGCGAGACAACGCTAATCTCATCATCGCCTTTCGTCAAGACGACACCAATTTGGATCACATTTACAGGGAACACGTCGGCACGGATTTCCCCTCCTTCGCCGCTTTCAAAGTGATGTGTGAAGAGGTGTGGCGTGAACCGTTTTCCTTTCTCGTCATTGACAAGACACGCCCCGTCGACAAGGGTCGCTACCGCGCCGGTTTGATCGGTTTTTCGTCGCCTCCCCCGTATAACACGTAAATACACCTCGGTGTCCGCGTTTTGCGTCAGTTGCCCCGCAACGATGCCTCCGCGACGCAAACAACCCCACGCTCGTGGGCTACTGGGCAACCTCTTGAATCGGGCCATCGATGCGCTTCCCTTCGAACTTCACATCCCGGGCTACCAGTTCTGCGGGCCCGGCACCCGCTTGCAAACACGTCTGGCGCGCGGGGACCAGGGTGTCAACCCTTTAGACGCTGCCTGTCGCGACCACGATATCGCCTATCACAACAACAAAGACACGCCCGCGCGTCAAGCGGCGGATCGGTGTGCTCGCCGATCGAGCGTTTGACCGCGTGCGAGCGCGTGACGCCACTCTCGGGGAACGTGCGGCGGCCCTCGGGGTGGGTACCGTCATGTCCCTCAAAAGCAAGATCGGCGGTCAGCACGCCACACCGACACTCCTTCGTGCTGCTCTCCGCACCCGGGAAGCCATTCGCAAGAAGGTGCGTCGCGCTGCGATGACTACCTTGCATCGCGCCCCCCCGCCGTCGTCCGCCCATCCATGCCGTGCCCGACGAGGACGCGACGACTTCGCTTCCCCGAGCCGAGCGTCTTGGTGTCGAAATCGAGAACGCGCGTCGTGCTATTCGCGACAAGGTTAACGCTCTACGCCGAGGCGAGGTCGAACGGGAACGCCTGCTCGACATCTACGTGAAGGAGCCTCTGAAACAAGTCCTCACTCACACCAATGATGCACCGTTCCCGTCCGACGGTGATGCCACGACCTTTGGTGATGCATCCCTACGCGTGAGCGTCCTCTTGTCGACGCCTTCCTCGCCGGCGACGAAGTCGGCTTGGACACGCCACACTTCGCCGCGCACGACCCCGTGTCCACCTCCACGCCGCAGCGGCCCGTGCCCGGTCCGTCCTTTCTCTCACCGACCTCGCTCACCGCAGGCCCCGAAGAGGTCTTCGGGGACAGCGACGGCGACGATGACGGTCACGTCGTGGGCGACGCCACACGGTACCTGCAGCGGCGGCCCATTCGCGATGACGCTCTCTACCGCACCTACTTGAGTCGTATGGTCTCCCATTTGACCGACCCGTGGTTCGGTCCACGTTTTGTGTACCAGCACGGTGATCCGCATCCTCAGCTCTATATCGGTAACATCCCCATTCACCTCGATCACGACACGCTCACGGTGGCGAACCGCGTCTACCCTGCCACAGAGGGTTTACTGGAGCTCCTCTTTGAGAAGCGACCCCGCGTGACGTCGATTAGCACAGAAGACAGACGGGCGTACAAAGCCATTTTGGAAGACAGCAACGTCCTTCGCACACAGTTTCAAGGGCGACAAGCTTTGCGTGGACGTAACACTGTCAAGTTCCGTGACTACATCGCCCCCTTGATCTTTCGTCGCCAACACACAGGTCGCGGCTTGCGTTTCGGCTCACGACCGTCCGTCACGTACTGGCGTGATCCCAACACGCTCGTCCGACGCCTGCGGTGCTCCACGCGTCACGTGCGGCCGGCCACGACGCGCACGACGGTGATATTTATCAAATAGAACAGGAGCTGCGCGCTGCAGGCATTCTGCGTTAAGCATGGTGCGTGGCGCGTCGGTCAGCCACGTGCGTGCCGGTATCGCACGGGAACTCCATGCGCCCGCTCGGGAAACGCTACCGTCGTCGCAGGGTGCTCACGCGCGGCCTGACGATCTATGGCAAGCGGATCTCGTGGACATGCTGGCGTACGCGCGCTTCAACCGGAACAAACGTTACATTCTCACTGTGATCGATGTCTACTCCAAGTTCGCGTGGGCGGAGCCCGTTGCACGCAAAACAGGCGAGCTCGTGACGCAAGCCTTCGCGCGCGTCCCTCTCACGCTCCGGGCGCTGTCCGGCGCTCCTCCACACCGACGACGGCAAGGAGTTTTTCAACGCATCCTTCACCCGTCTCATGAAAAACCGCGGGATACGTCACTATTCCACGTACTCCGCGATGAAGGCAGCTGTCGTCGAACGCTTCAATCGCACGCTCAAAGGCAGGATGTGGCAGCGGTTTTCCGCACAGGGCTCGTACAAATGGCTCGACATGCT
The DNA here is from genome assembly GCA_031308135.1 of Acheta domesticus. Lineage (NCBI taxonomy): Eukaryota > Metazoa > Arthropoda > Insecta > Orthoptera > Gryllidae > Acheta > Acheta domesticus. Next base: position 4,274 of record JAHLJT010008150.1, read on the forward strand.
GCCCGGACTCCTCGCGGACTACAACAGCCGTATCCATCGCTCGATCGGCGTGGCGCCAAAGACGGGTCACGAACGATGATCTCATGCACAGTGTCTACGCGGCGGTCAAGCGTAGCGATCCACGGTGGCGGCGCCTGCGCGTGGGCGATCGCGTACGTGTAAGTAAACACAAGACGGTTTTCGCGAAAGGCTACACACCCTCCTGGAGTACCGAAATCTTTACGGTCGACCGCGTCCACCTCTCCAACCCTGTCACCTACACGCTGACCGACGCCTCCGGCCAGCTGGTGGCCGGTAGATTCTATCTCGAAGAGTTACAACGGACCCGATTCCCACAGGACTATTTGGTGGAGCGCGTCTTGCGCAAAAAGGGTCCTTTGCGCTTCGTGAAATGGCTCGGCTTTGACGCGCGGCACAACTCCTGGATTCCCGCCAAAGACATGTACACTTAGCCACACGCCGTCATGTTGACCGCACGTCGCGTCAGGCTCACGCTGCACGTACCTGCCCCCTCCTCTGCCTCTCCCGTCACGTGGTGTCCTCCCACCACCGCTTGTATTATAAGTCCCTCCCTCAGTGACTCCTCCCCGCACTGTCTCTCCGACGTCTGCACCGCACACGTCCACCCACAACGCTGCGCTGCACGCGATACGGTATGTCCCACGCCAGTCATGTGGAACTTGCGCGTTGCGTCTTGCGCAGCACGCTGCTCGTGGACGTCCAGGGTGTGCAGACAGGGAAGAAGACGTTCACCTTTAAAGAGGTGGGCGTCGTGCCGCTCTCCGCCGACCCGTCGCCCACCCTGCCCGTCGCCACGTACATCTTTCAGGAGCCACGAGCGGTCTCACCTTGGATCAGCACGACAACGGAGCCCTTCACGGCGTATGGCGATGAGGTCGACCCCATCCCCTACGAGCACCTTCGCGTCACGCTCACGGACGCTCTGCGCGGGGCCGCCTTCATCTGCGTGAAGGGCTTGCAGAAGGTCGGCTGGCTGCGGCCGTTTGCGCCGCAGGCGTGCATCTTCATCGACTTGGAGAAATGGGGCTGCCCGCGCCTCGAGACCTGTGTGGAGCGCTCCTTGACACCGCACCAGGCGGCGGTTGTCGCGCATCACCACGCGTCATCTCATCGCCCTCTTTGACTGGTGTACACATGCTATGCTTTTCCAACGGTTCACACCGTTGGAGATTATCTTGGTGCGAGCTTGCCTGCACAGCGGCGCTGACGCACGAGAGACACGTGAGGCGGACATATGAACCGCCACACCGACCACCACCGCCTCACTTCACTTCTACTTCTCGTCCTCTCGTCATCATGACACAGCAACACGTTTCACTACGTGCAGGGCCGCAAAGACGCCAGTGACGACATCGATCGGGCACTCACGGCGTACATACAGTTTGACAAGGAGAATCTGCCCCTCTCTGCCGTTCCTTCGAACATTCTTCGTCATTTGCCACCCTGTGTCTTCCTGCTCCTTCGTCCTCAAGAAGTGGACTCGGTGTGGAAACGACTACCTGTGCACCTGCGTCGGGAGACCTGCTTCCAGGAGTGTCGCCCCTGTCGACGTCATCATCGGTCCCGTCTCGCTGACGTCTCGGATTTCGTCGCGCCACCTCTCGTCCGTGACTGTCAGCAGTGCCACGCCGCGACGTTGCGCAAGCGCACGAAACGTTCCCACGCCGCTGCCAACAGTGCCACCACCACCACCACCACCACCCCCACCACCACCGTCACCGCCACCACCGGTGCCGCTCCGCGTGACGTTGTGCAACATGGTGTTTTGTAGTGTGTGTGTGTTCCCCCGACCCTACCACGTGCCGTGAGAGACAGTCATCATTCAGCTTGCGCAACACACAGTGTGTGTGTGTGTGTGTGTGTTTGCTGGTCATGACACATTGTGTGTGTGGTGTGGACATGTGTGTGCTCAGCTCACAAAAAAAAAAAAAAAAAAACTATTGTATTGTATATTGTTTGTTTATGATTTGTATATATAAGACAAATATATTCATCATCATATTCATTTCATTGTGATTTTTTTATTTGTCTCTGGTGACACCTCTCTGTGCAAAGACATCCCTCGGCTCCTCCGCTTCCACTGCATGTCTTCCTTTTCTCATTCTCCTTCCCCTGCCGTCGCACGGTCGCATGCCCCGTCCGCTCACAGAGCGCGCCACCGTCGCGCGGTCGCATGCCCCCGTCCGCACACAGGGCGCGCCACCGTCGCACGGTCACCTTTCCCTGCCCGCTCACAGGGCGCCGCCCACCGTCGCGCGGTCCCCTTTCCCTGTTCGCTCACAGGGCGCGCCACCGTCGCACGCGCGCCCCGCCCAAGCGCGCGCACCTTCCCATCCCCTCGCTCGCCTCCACTTCTAAGCCTGCTGCCGTAGCGCAGGGCTAGCGTGCCGGCCTCCCACACCGCACCTCGCTGGTTCGCGCCCCGGCCGAGCGGGCTTTTTGAAGACCACCTCCCCCTCTTCCTCCTCCCCCCACCCACCCCCACAGCCACCCACGTGCGCTCACACCCCCCGCTGTCGACGTGTGTGCAACAGGCACCACTTCAGCCACGCGCACATCGACGCTACTTCTGGACCAGTGCTGACGTCCTCCCGACCATGACGTCCCCGGTCATGACGACATGGGGTCATGACGTCACGGGGTCCTGACGTCACCCGGGCATGACGTCCTCGGGTCCTGACGTCACGCGGCCATGACGTCACGGGTCCCTGACGTCACCCGGTCGTGACGTCATGGGGTCATGACGTCACGGGGTCATGACGTCACGGGGTCATGACGTCACGGGGGCTCGTGACGTCATCACTGGTCCAGAAGTAGCGTACTTCTCCTACTGCAGGGAAGACTGCAGATTATCTTAGGTCAGTAATTATTGGGGAAATAATCACTCGCTGAATTAACTTTATTACTATTAACTAGCTGATTACCTGGCATTGGTCGGATGTTTATTTCACACATTATTCTATTAAGCAGCCTCACCCGCTCCACAAACTTATCTTGTCACGCCCAAATGCCTTTCCGGCCTGCCGTGGTCGTCGTGATTGAGGGTCGTGATTATGGGTCGTCGTGGTCCTTTGTTTTACACTCCCAGTCATAAATGAACAGTTTGTCCTCCTCTTAGTATATCTCCTTTCTTCTTTCTCTTTCGTATTTTCATCTTCATTTTAATTCAAGTTTCCCTTCTTTCATTTCCCCTTCCCCTCTAATTCTATGTATTGATACTATTCAGCCCTAAGCCGCCATTCTGATTGAGGTTTTCTGGGCTTACTCAATTACTTAAGGCGTACGCCGGGGTGGTCCCTAGTTTTGCTCTTCTTGACGTAAATGTAAAGCTTTCCTTCCCCTCTTAAAAGTTGCTACACTATATTAATGTAGATTCAGTGGTTAGGCGGAAGAGAAGTGTCTATGGTCTGAGCCACTGTTTGGAAAGAAAGATTTCCTTTTATACACACTGAAATAATGGCAAAGTGTTTAGTATATTCGAAAGAATTGCAATATATTAAAAAGTCCACCTATAGATGCATGACGTAGCTTTGCCATTAATACATTTATTATTATAATTATTATTAACTTTCTCAACAATGAATCCTGATTCAAGACGTATTAAGTTAACCCTTTGTTTTGATTCACGAGAACACAAATGAAATAAAATTTACATATAATAACACAAGTCAAATTAAATTTTAATATATTATAGAAATAATACATTCATATAAACCATCCACTACGGTATCACTAGCACCATTCCCACTTACAGATCCACACGAGACTCACTGGCCCTGCATCCTTGGTTGAACGGTAATTGAGTTGAGTTCAGTCCAGCCCGTCTCCCAAGAGCTTTCTCAAAATATGGCAAGTGTCCAGTATCACAGACTTCTGAATGTTTGATAAGTAACTTTCTAATTGAAGGAGTTCTAAGTGTGTCTTCGCGCTTTTAGAAATTAGTCTTGTGGCCGAAATGATGATGGGTCTCACATATACTTTCTTGACTTTCCACATTTTCTTTACTTCTTCTGCCAGATGCTTGTATTTGCTGAGCTTGTCGCTTGTTGTTGTGGCCGAATTGGTGATGGGTCTAACACAAAATTTCTTGACTTTCTACATTTTGTTAACTTCTTCTGCCTGATCCTTGTATTTGCTGATCTTGTTGCTATACCTATTGTCGATATTGTTAGAGAGTGGAATGGCAATGCCAATCAGATGGACTACCTGTTCCTTTTTGTCAAGCTTATTATTATTATTATTATTATTATTATTATTATTATTATTATTATTAATATAAAATCTACTCCAGGTTGCAACCAGCTACCTAAGAAGCAGATCCGGTGACTATCAGTGCCTCTGCAATACTTTACGCAAAATGTGGGCTGTTCCAAATAAAGCAATTTCTTGCACTTCCCAGTCTTTTGAATTACCAGGGAGTATAGACAAGTTCTTACTCAAATTTTGCGGAACAAATGGGTGGGTGAAACGGCTGTCGGAGGTGGCGTCTGAGGCAGCCCTGTGGAGGCAACATCAGGAAGGTGGCAGATGGACCCCAGGAGGAGCCGGCTGTGTGGCAGCGACGACTAACAGCTAAGTGAACAGGGGGGGGGAGAGGGAACAAAATCGTCAGAGTGTGCATGGGATAAACAGTTCATCTTAAATTCAGATATCTGAAGGGAACATAAATTAAGTCATGACTTAACATAGCGCAACGCGCACCATAGGGTTTCAAATCAAATGTACGTTGTTTTTTTTTTTGATAGAGTATGTTTGCTATATGTTCCACTTTGTTTGCATGTTCTTGTCCAGAATACAGAGTTTTCTTTGTCTTCAGTGTGTTTTTGTTGTCATTGTATTCATTATTGTGTGTTGACGATCCACTAGTACCTAACAACCCACAGGTGCTCCCAACTGGATAGAGAGGGAAGAGAGAGGAGGAGAGGGAACGCACTAGCGATTTTTACGTATGATAGGTGGGCGTAATAACCCCGATGGTGTTGCTGACGGGTACGAACGGGCAATACCCACAGATCCCGTACGGGGGTGGCTCGGCGGCCTGGTAAAAATAAATAATAACGTCGCAGACATTGCCTGCGACGAAAACTTATCTCACTCGCCTGTAGCAGTACTGTTACAGTAACGACGTTTTGATCGCAAGGTACAGCAACATCGATAAGAAAACACGATTTTTTCGCCAAATCCCGGATAACTATATCCGGTTTGTTTGCCGCTATTGTGCGAACAGTTTGAATTTGTTGGTCGTACAATATCGTACACAATCCAACAGACGTCACCGGTTTTGGTGAGTGTTCGTACCACTTGGGGCATGTGTTTGGAACTTCGAGGGCGGTACAGATCTGCTAGTGGAGGTAGCTACACACCCTGTCATGTCTTTTCAGGTATTCGGTCTTTGCTAGGATTGGACAAGCTGAGACAATATGATCAATGGTTTCTACTTGCTCCTGGCAAATGCGTCATTTATCATCTTGGGAGGTTTTGAGAACCGCTTTATCATAATGTCGTGTTCTCAACGCATGATCTTGGGCAGCTATTACAAGTGCTTCCGATTCTGGCTTCATTCTTCCCCTTTTAAGCCACATAAACGATTGATCTTTATTGATCTGCACCTTGTCCATTCTTTTTAGGTATTGTCCGTGAAGTGGTTTGTCTCTCCACTATTTCTTTAACATTTTTTGTGTCTCACATTTCATGTTGAGTAGCATCAGAAGTTCAGTGTCGCTGTCGTTCTGCGTGTCTTGCAGAGTCTTGTTAACAATGCTTCTCGCTATACTAACAATGGCTCTGTTTCCAATTCTTCGGTCAGATTTCATGACCCGCCTCGTTAGAGGGTCATCTTGATGGTTGAGTACATACTTTCCCATCCCAAATATTGCGTTGTGCCAGGAGGCCTCAATTTGTCTGAGGCCTCTTCCTCCTTCCTTACGTGATACATAAAGTCTATGTACATCAGCTCGAGGGTGGGCAACATGATGCATTGTTAGCAGTTTTCTGTTTTTTCGATCCATGATGCGAATTTCTTGCTCAGTCCAGTCCACTAGTCCGAAACTGTATTCGGCTACGGGCACTGCCAAACTACCAATTGCTGATAATTTATTCCTGGAATTCAGAGCGGACTGCAGGACCAGTCTCACTCTTCTGTAATACTCCTTGCAAATTCTCTCTTTCATTGTGTCGTTCGAGATGGTCTCACATTCTTTAATGCCCAGATATTTGTACGTTTTACCTGGCTCAAGATTTTGAATTACAGTGTGCGTATGAATTTCAATGTTCTCAGACTTTGTCACTTTAAACTGATTTTTGCACACTTCTCAAAACCAAACTTCATGCAGATGTCATTGCTAAAGTCATTTACAACAGACAGCATTTGGGAGAGAATCGCTTCATTCTTAGCAAACACTTTAAGATCATCCATGTAAAACAAATGTGATACTGGCCTTTCATCACCATGGAGCTTGTAACCAAAGTCAGCTTGTGGGATCAAACTAATGCAAAGCAGCAGAGGGGATAGTGAATCTTCTTGAAAAATACCCCTGTTAATCTGAATACTTCTGGTTTCTACTGCTTCCTTTCCGCTGTGTATCCTGGTACTCCACGACTTCATACTGGCCTTGGAAAATTGAATAAGTCTAGGATGAAATACATAGATCTCCAGGGTCTTCAAAATCCAATAGTGTGGTACACTATCAAAGGCCTTTTGGTAGTCAATCCAAGCTATGCTCAAAATATGTTTTCGTTTCTTTACATCAATCAAGATAACTTTATTCAGTAGCAAGATTTCCTTACAGCCATAAGAGCATTTACGACATACTTTTTGTTCAGCTGGCATCAGATGAATCTTATCTAGATGTCTGTACATTTTGTCAGCTGTGGCTGAAGTTATAACTTTGTACAGTACAGGCAGACAAGTAATTAGCCTTTAGTTCTTCGCCAAAAAACTGTCTCCCGCTTTAGGTAGCAAATACGTGATGCCGCGTGTGAGCCATTCCGGGAGTTCCTTTGGGTTTTCTAAAATTTTATTAACAGCATTTGCTAGATGATAATGTATTGCTGTTAATTTCTTAATCCAATAAATCTGGATCTTATCAATCCCATGGCACTTCCAGTTTCCCATCTCCTTAATTGCTTGGAAGAGGTCTCTTCCGAAAATTGGTGAACATCTTCCACTGTTTCTACAAGTTCATCGGCAGCATCAACTTCAGATTGAAGCCAAGATGCGTCTTTGTTGTAGGATCTGCTCTCCTCCCAGATTCCTGCCCAAAATGCTTCGACGTCATCTTTTGAAAAAGTAACAGCTTTGCCATTTGGTTTTTGAGTCAGATTTATTATTATTATTATTATTATTATTATTATTATTGTTATAATTCTCCTTCGTATTCTCCGCAAGCCCTATTCGGCCCTGCCATGGTCTTCCTGCCTAACGTTCAGCATATTCCGCCCTACAGGTATATGTTCCTTTCGCTTATAAAGCTACGGCTGTCCCCCACCACACGCCTTATCGGGCTACCATGGCTGCTCTGCCCACACCTTCTGGCCCGCTCGTCCAGCCTATTCTGCGGAATTACTTTTTCCCGATCGTCGCACTTCCTCCATTCTCGCCCATACGAACATCCTAGCATGCCATGGCCGTTCTCTAAACATCTCCCGCCCCGCTCATCAATCTACTTCCGCTCACTTCTGCTTACTTCTTCCTCTAATCACTCTTCGTCAATCTTCCCCGCCACGCCTTATATGGCTCGCTGTGCCAGTCCTGCAAACACCTCCCGCTCCACCCATCTATCTGATTCTTCTACTCATTATGCATCTTCCACTTCTTTCGTCTTTCCGCCACACCCATTCCTCCCACTCGGCCTGCTCCTTCGCTCCATCTTCGTCCATTTCGCCACTCATCCCACTTCTTTCGCTTCTTGCGCTCTTCTCCCTCTGTTAGTTTATTCTGCTTTGTAAAGGTGAGCAATGTCGGGGGTGGAGGGAGATGTTAAAAAAATGTCATATCTTCGGACCTTTTGGGATATCACGGCAAACCAAAAACTAAGTAGGCCCTATGTGCAGTGTCTGCAGTGCATTTAAATATAATTAAAAATAAATTATTTTTTTTGCAATTTAATGTTGATAAATTCAGTTGTGTTGGGTTAAATTGATTCGTACAGAAGACAGATAACTATTGACTTAGCGTAAGATTAATTTTAGCAATCAAGTATGTAAAATGTAAAAAGGCTGAAAATTTGATAATCACAGACAATTACTTCAGATTTATAGAATGTTCTCTACTCTTGATGCAACTTGTAGTCTGTTCACATTTACAAATAAATCTTTTGTAACATTAGCCGCTGCTGATCAGTACGTTTACGACTTGACTACACATGTGTATGTCATACGCCAGCATTCTTCGTCAAGAACAATAAGCTCGACATGAATAATAAATTGGCTCCCGTGGATCAAATCACTTGCGGTGGCAAAAATCAGTATCCTACAATGCTAACAAAATAAGTTATAGCAAACAGTATTTTTATTTGTAGAGATTAAAAGTTAGTGAATATCAAATCTGTACGAGAGAACAGGAGAAAACGTTTCAGCAATACCCTAAGCTTCTCCTATTTATTAAGACTTTAAATTCTTGGGGATTTTTTGGTTGTTATTTAATGATAATTGGTCATGGATTGTGTTCTATATCTATGTGAGCACATTGGCAAGTATAACTTGCAAATGTCATCACGAATTTAAATGAAAAACTCCATTAGAGTTTAAAATTTAACAATATTTGTTTATATTCACATTGTTTAAGATAGCAAAACCTTAAAAAGAATGATTGAATTACGAATTTTCAATCGTTTTAAAATTGCGCAAGAATATGGAGAAACCCACGAACTCGTAGTTAATGACTCGTAAATATTTTAAAAAATCTATCACAAAGCTTCACAGGTCAACCAAAGACTGAATTGCGTGCAAATAGCAAAATAACATTAACTATTAACCTTAATTGCGCTATTAAGAGAGATCAACAATGCCGATTGTGGTGACCGTGATGGGTAAGGCAGTAGTGTCGTGGTGATCTCGGGCCGAAGGAACGCCGGTTTGAGTTTCACCTCTCTCATGGTTGTATTTGTGTTTGTCATTTCACACCTCATCATCAGCATATCACTTCATTTAGTATACAGATACCCCTAATCAATAGTGGTTGCCAATGACCTCATAGTTAATGTGACCTTGAATAAAGAAAAAAAGACGAACAATTCTGCAGTGATTTGTAAATGGACCATACAGTTCAACCACCTGCAAGTGACACCGGGAAACACGGAGATAACAATACTAAATTTCAATAAATTAAAAGTATTATTACTCCAAATAATCAAAAACAGAAGATACAGCTCAGCTTGATACTGGTTAATTGCTTCAAAAGAGAAATATTACATCAGTATCTATTCACGTGGGACGAGAGAGAAACAATCTCTTTCATGTTTGTAAAAATTGTTATGTTGCTCTTCAACGATTGCAACTGTAAAATTCAGTTAACGATAACACGCCAGCAATTTTTCAGATTTAACTTTCTCTTACCAGATTGTACTGAATGGTTTCATATTCTCAAATGTAAATAAAAGAAATAAAATATTGGAAAATAAAATAGAGCAATTAGAAATTGATTGGATTATTGTTAGAAATACAAATAAGTTTTATTTCTCCAGATAATCATTGTTCATTTTTCGTCTTTAACTCAACACTAATTTTACACAAAACCCCTTTTTTACCAAAACCTTTCTATTTCAAATAAATGATGTGCAACCCCTTTCGAATAACTTTGTTCTATTCCCTACCATTTATACAAATATTTTCTTTTGTTAGTACCTCAGTCTCTGTTGTCAAGGGATCAACACGCAAAAGCGTATGTTTTGCATTATTTCAACAGAACAGGTTTGTTACTCTTGTTCCGTCCGTTACTAAAAACAACACGCTATTTCTGTCTTCTCAGTCCCTTTCCTGTTTCCACGGAATCGCTACAGAGGATGGAGAATGTTTTACATTTTACTGTTTTATTTTTTCAAACATGTTGCATGAGATTGACTATCTCGGCACTCAACATTTTGAAATGCACGCTTTCACATATCAAAAGTTTTTAAAAAGCATGCGTACTCTCTGCTTTTCCTGATAGCATTGTATCCAGTTTATTCAATATTTATACAATGAATACGTTCAAACATCTCTCATAATAATGACCGTTCCAACGCTGTTGGGCGCGCCCTCTGTCTAATAACTCTTGTAACTTGCTGTTAGCGTTTTCTTCAGACCCCAAAGAACTGTTTTAGCCTGATGGAAACTAGATCAGTGGCGTCAAGTGAAGGTCTTAGTTTGGGTAAGAAATAAAATATATACGACCGGTAAGCCATTCGTTAGTTTCAAAAAGATGGCTATTAAATTTCCTTACACAGGTTTTCGAAGTAGTAGTTAGAGGAAAGTGCGGCGTTGGCCTTCCTTGCTTAATGTTTTTCTTTCTTAAGTTCCACGAAATAAAACTCTTCATTAATAAATCTCAAATCATGCACGTATGCCCGTCCACACCGCTGTCTGCATTAGAAAGATCCATGTTCGTGCTCTTCCTGCCGAAACACTAGCGGACGCAATCTTACTGATTGCGTACTCTCGGGGTTTAAGTCAAACCCACATGGTAGTTTCTCTTGTAACGATAAACTAAAATATGAATTAGCACGTATAAGAATAAACATATACTACACTTACAATTACACACTTCAGTGTACATACACCTATACGCATTTATCATTAAAAGCCAAGATTTTTGTTTGAAACACTGCTTTCATTCAAGCCAGGTCCCGCAACTCAGCCGATGCAGGCCCCACGAAACGCACGAGCACAGCCAATCGCCCCCGAGCTTCCTGCATGTCCCGCGTGCCTCGTGTACACCCATGCTTGGCAAGCGCGGGCATTTCATAACTGCTAGTGTAAAACGAAACCACGCTTTCGATAAATTAGAAGATTAATGTTATAAATAAAGTAAGATTTATTTTCTGTTACAAATAAAGAACTTTTTATCAGTTACAGGGTACGCTGTGCATACCTTGCGTAGATGAAGGGCACGCCACTGAACTAGATAAAGGAAACGGCTACGGTGGCATAAAAGCATATTCACCTAGGTGGTATAATGGTTAGCATGTCGGGCTGTTATATCCAAATTTGCAGTGTCTAACATGATCGAAGTCGTGAATATTTAAGGGCGAGAAAATCCTTCGTACGTCTTCCTTCGAAGGGAAAGTAAAGCCGGCTGTCCCATTTTGTAGATTTATTGCATGTAAAATCTCCTCAACCCTAAAAAAAAGCCTCTGAGATAAGTTTAAAATCGCCTGTTTGGTCAGCCAAATGATACCTTCTTTCTCCGCTAGATAGTGAATGAAGCATAGCAAAATTTGCGTGGTCAGACGGAAGAACGCGCCAAATAGTCGGAGTCTCGCCACGTAAAATAAGGCTTGATTGATTAATTGAAAAGTTATACCGGGAAGAAAGTCTGCCCTGGTATGATAAGAGTGTTCCTTATTGGGGTTCATACAGAATTACAAAGCAAATTTGGAAAGAATTCAAAAGAAAATTTCCAAGTTTACCTACGAAACCAAACACCGTTAAGAGGCAAAAAAGCCGGCATTAAACAAGAAGAATGGAAGTGAGGTATTGCGATTTGTATAGACCGTAAGTAGGTAAACAGTATTGGTAGAAATTTCAGAATAGATTAGCAACGTGAATGTACTTTGGTACAGGAAAGAACATAATGATGTGGGAAAATTTTAATTCGAGAGAAATATAATATATTGGTGCAGTTTGGCTGCAGCGATTTTCAAAAACATGGTATATAGTTTTAGAATGAAGTTAGAATTACCTTAGAAATGACGGATTTAGTAAATTTAAAATTTCCCGTAGTTAAATCGCAAAAAAATTAAATATTGTCATGAAGTTGTGTGTGGTGTGGTGGCAAGTGTCAAAGTGTGTTGCGCAGAATACCTTATTTGTTATTTAATGAATACAGACCACTCAGTATCGTTATTTAATGAATACAGACCACTCGGTATGAAAGAATTGTATTTTTCTATTTCGCTACTGTTTCTTTTCATTCTTCTTTCTGATCTTTCCCTCTTCCTGCTTTTTCTTCGTCATCTTCCCAGATGTCCCAGGTGCTACATTTATGTGCCATGACTCTCTCTGGGGTCGGTGCAACACAAATGCGTATAACGTACAAATGTCAAGCGGATTATTTAATGCAACAATTGACTGTCGACAGCGATTCGTGGGAAGGAAATATTATTAATCAATTAGTATTAATTATTTTTTAAATTATTATTATTATTAATAATATTATTTTATTTTGTAAATTATTACTACCTAATTGAATTCAATTGTAGTGAAATACATGTTGAAACTACGCCAAAAAGAAACTATCATGAAACTATGTAAATATTGATGTCAAAAACACTCGCATAGAGACGGGGTTAGGAAAATGCAATTACATCTCAAATGAAATGTCGGATGACTCGCCCAGTGGGATCTGGTAAAACTGGAAGAATGAACGTCATGACGTCGTGAACATCCCAATAATATTCTCCAGGGGACTACAGCATATTGAACTACTTTCTTTTGGAGGAAGTTGTTGATCACTCGACTTGCCTCTCCAACGGAGTCGAAGAGATTGCCGTTCCGTGAAAAGTTTGAAAAAGAGTGCAATATTGGAATATAAAGGGTAGATGAACTGCTAAGCATGGCAACCGAGGTCAGTCTAATCTCTATTGACTCACCAACTTGCTCCTAACCGCTTCAGTCGCTAGTGTTACATATATATGCAAGCTGTCAAACAAGTTTTTGGTATAATATTCCGATTCCGTGATCCTAATAGACTATCAAAATCATTCTTCAATGCAAAACTGTCGAGAATCGACAGTCATGGCAAAGTGCGAGGGCCAGGGACAAAATTGCTACAGATGCGAGAAATATGTGCAGGTTATATTCAGGCCGTAAATGCCGACTCCGTTGGTCTTGCAATAGCCGCTCGAGGGCTCTCAGCACGTATGAAATTATTTTTCTTATCCTTTTCTTGTATTTGACCTTAGAAATCACAGAGTTTTTAGTATGTCCCTAAAAATCAATCGTTTTAATCAATTCTTTTCATTTCAGTTTGAGCAGTGCAGTGTTAATGAAGTTATTAGCGATTGAGGACTTCCAGACCGGCGGCCTACTGGCTTTACATCTTTTACTTAGATGAGTGTTATAAGGAAGTATATGCGAGTTAAGAAAACGAAATAACAAAGTAATAAGTGTGATGGTACCATTTTCGTTTATTTTTTAATCTTATGCGATTTGTTAAAAAATGTCAGTTAAAAAATTCTCGAAAATGTTTTACAAAGATTGAAACACTTCTTTAGATATGTGAAATATTTGTTCTTTCATTGTTATTAACGTTTCGTTAATGCCTTTTGTATGTAGCTTCCTTTTCGTATAAAGACTTATTTAACTTATCTACTTTTTGTTTCTCTACTTTTACCTAAGTGCTGACTCACAGTCTCCGTGAGTACTAACGTTTCAAAACCGTGGCGCGACTACTTCCAGGAGGCTAAGAGATCTTTCAAGATTTTTCCACAAGGACAGTGTTTGACCCTACTCAGTAAAAAATGTAGACGCGTCGCATCCACAAATTGTCACATTTCCTAACCGAAAAGGCTAGCAAATGAGAATCATAAAAAAGAATCGCTTGCAACTTGACTTCAGCCGTCTAAGAGTAAACACAATTTAGAGAAGTGACACAAGATGTTTTGACATCAAAGAAAATATGTTTGCCTCTGTGTAACACCTTGCATCTATGATGGACACGTACGATACTAGATAAAAGTGTAAGGCGCTTTTATTCAGTTAAATATCATTTTATTGATTTCGCCAACACTTTATAACGTCAGTATTACACTTACCCAGGTAAAATACCAAGTGTTTCCCAAATGTCTTGCTTTTAGTCAAGGGGAGTAAACTTGAAGCACTTAGGCGTAATTGTGCTTACAAAGCGTGGTAAATACCTAATTCCCACTAAAGAAACGGAAATAATTGAATTACATATGCATTTAATGTCATTAATGAAATATTATTAAAGTAGTACAGTTTTGTTTTTTTTTACAAGGAAAGATTTTTTCACTTTCGCCCGCATTGGATGCCTTTCTGATTGTGAAGAACATCATCTTGTCTCGCTTATTGCCGGCGGATCTTGTATATTTACACCAGGATCGTGAAGTCTGCCGTGTCACAGAAACGATACCAATTAAGAGAGCGGAGGCGAATACAGGCAGGAGGAGCGAGGGCGAAAACTGATCCGGAAACTCGGATCCGATGGACAGGGCGGCGGAAGGGGCAAGTGGCGGAGGAGGGGAGGGGGAAGGTGGCGGAGGGCGACGGCAGCTGAAGCGGAGCGCCGCGTGAGCGCGCGCTCGTCTCGCTCAATTTCGCCCCCGCCCCTCGTCACGTCACGCGCCGGCAGCCATCGCCGCCCACCACTCGACCAACGCGCAGGTCGCCCATCAAAGGGCCGCTACGCAGCACGGTGGCGGCACGCATGACCAGCTGCGATGGCTCGGTGGCAGCAATGTTCGTTGCCTCCCTCTGCGTCGTCGCTGTCCGGGAGTGGTAGAGCGGTGACGGATTCCGAACGCTATTGTGATGTGCCACCCTCCGGAAGTGTCTGACCAGCGTATTCCTAAGGCGCATCCCTTCAGCGTATTCCTATTATCTCTTGGAGTACTGCGTTTGATTTGGAAATTTTAGTGAGTTGTAAAGGAAGGGGTGAGGCTTCTCAAGAAGTCATGTTCAAATCAATGCACCATTTTATTACTAAGAAGAAGGGAAGAGAGGGAGTGGGGAAGCGATAGACCAGGCGAAGGGGATTGTACAGGAGTTGAGCTCAGAAATGGCGGCTTCTCCGTGGACCAGGTGCGACGGGGACGACAGCAGCGGCGGCAGCGGAGTTCGTCGCGTCATCATTGAGAAGGCTCATGATGCATCGTTTGCATTTCACTCGGTCACCTCACGTGTGCTTCTCTTCTCACGTCTGCCTCCATCTCCCCTCTCTCGCTTCGCCTGGTCCGTTTGTATTGGTCCCTCGCTTGTATTCGGCAGCGTTTTTAAAGGTCGCTGAAGGAATGTTTTGCTTGCCACTGCATGCCGCTTGCCTTGGGATTCACCTCCGGTACTATGTGGTGTAATGGCGGCTTTCTACACTACAGTACCGGCAGCGTATAAGCAACTTCTGACCGTTGAATGCGCTGTTGCCACACATTACTAAGCACATGGCACCACCTACATCACAGATAAGTGAAATCTCAAAACATTAACACTTACAAACGGGATATGATACATACAAACGGGTCTTCTATTCACAACTTTCGCCAAAGCCGAAACCGTATCATTTCAGACACTTCTTGTGAGCAAGATGAGCTGCAAGGCTGAACCCTGGCTGTGAGAAAGTAGACAAATCCTCGCAAGCTGATTGCTTCAGAGCAGGTTCATATGACATACCACATAAAGCACGTGGCGAGAGAACTGTCAGAGTCGCTTATGCGCTGCCTGTACTGGGGCTGCGCAGGTCAGTCAGAAAAATGTCTCCTATTTTTTCTGCTGATATCGCTGCAGTGGCTCTGACCGGCAGGTCCTAGGGTTCCGCTCCCGATGGTGGTAGGATTTTCACACTAGCTACATAGCTACGCCGAATTCAGCCACTGTCTGAAGAAGAATTATGGCGGCGGCTGCTCTGATGGGTAGTTTTCTATGGTTTCTCCGATCAACACAGGTGAATGCCAGAGAAATACCCAAGAAAACGGGCCACGGACGGCGCGCGTTCTTTCTTTCTCTTCCTTGTCCTATCCTCATCCGTTACTTATACTACATACTACATCCGGAGAACGGTTGGGAACATAGAGCATACAATTTGCAGCCATTCGTGAACCTTGTGTTTATAAAACGATCCGATGTTATGAATGAAAATGCGCCATGTCACCGGGCCCCAGATGTTTGCGATTGTTTGAAAAACATTCCGGACCATTCAAGGAATGATTTGGCCAATCAGATTGCCCGGCATGAATCCAATCGAACATTTATAGGAAATAATCGAGAGGTCAATTCGTCCACAAAAATCTGCACCGGCAACACTTTCGTAATTAGGAGGGATATAGAGGCATCATGGCTCTATTTCTGCAGGGAGACTTACAGTGATTTGTTGCGTTCATCCTGCATCAAGTTGCCGCAACCGCTGGGCAAAAGGAGGGCCGAAACTACATTTGGAGGTATCCCATCACTTTCGTCACCTCAGAGTAATTCAATCACCAGCTCAGTTAGTTCAGAGCCAGCATTGCTTCGACTTTGACCGGGAGATCATTCGATTCCCGACGCTGGCGTATTTAGGTCATAGCTACATACTTCAGTCGCTGTTTGGAGGAGAATTCTAG
>JAHLJT010008151.1:0-23160 GCA_031308135.1 Acheta domesticus
GTGGCTATCTTAAGAGTGCACGATGGCATGAAAACTCACTGGCCCTTCTTGGCACACAACAGAGGTGCGAAGAATTAACTATCACGGTTGGTGACCACAAACATCACTTCCCAGACGTATATAAAATACTTGAGAGTGCTCATCGATTCGCGTATAACTTGAAGCAGTAACTACAGTCAGTAAGTGTCAAAGCTACATGAATAAATGGTGCGCAGTGGAGGCTAATGCTCAACAACCACGGTCCTCTTTCAAACATACGGCTACTCCTATCAGCAGTAACAAGCTCCGTGATCCTGTACGCAACGTCGATTTGGACTCATACGAAGAAAACCTATCTTAAAGATGGTCAGTCAACATACAGAATCGGTGGCGTTGGGAGTGCTATAGCATACCGAATTGCATCGAGTGGCGCGATATGTGGAAATTGCGAGAAAGGTACCTATTGAATTTCTAGCGGATGAAATGACATGGTTGTATAGCGACAGCGCGCATAGGCCGTCGAGTACAACAAAACTGAAGAAAGAACAAAGACAAGCGATGAGTACAATCCAGTCGCTGGATTCTTAAACTTATTCCTGAGGTTGTGAGGTGGATAAGCGGAAAACACGGTGAAGTTGATTATGATACAACGCAGCTTCTTACTGATCGCAGATGCTTCAAAGGCTTAAAATCGAAGATGATCCTTATTGTTCACACTGCCCAGAAGGACGAGAATATGCTTCGCACATTCTGTTTCATTTCCCGCGGTTCGAAAATGAACGACAAACGCTTCGTGCTGCTTAGTTGCTGCAGGTTAAAGTCCCACACCACGCGTCGGTCACAGGCTTATGATGCTCTCGTTTCCTCTACAAAAAACAAAAAAAAACACATAACATGAGACTTTATTACTTGGTTTCGTTTTAGTACGAAATCCATTTAAGCCTTTTCTCTCGGCAAACAAGGGTCTTCATGCCAATATTTTCTTACAGTAATCTGCTAGGGCGCAGTCCCTCAAATATGCGCATACAACCTGCTTCTTGGTGCTGACTAAAGAGTTAAAAGTCTGTGAATTTGCTATGAGACGGTGTATGAAGTGCATAAGCAGAGAGAAGTGCAGAACGAAGTCCCAAAGATACTGCATTATTACTGCAGTAAAAATACAATTCGATTCCCAACTCAATATTTTAAAATTTGTATGCATTTTAAAGGGCATTTCAAAGACGTGCTTAGATGTTTTTTAAAACAATTCATATAAAAATTTAGATTATTTCAGATTTCATCATTTTCATTCAAATCATTCAATGAAAAAATCTTAACAATTATATTTGAAAATTACATCATTTAACGCGCACCACGTCTACAGGCTGTCATACGAGAGTTAAAATTTTTAAAGACTGGCTCACCATTAACGCACTGAGTTCAGTAATCTCGATCTGAATACTATGTTTCCGCTCTGAAATCATTGTGGGCTTACCTTATAGACTTACTTTTCTAAAAAGCTCATAAAAAGTAGTCTAGTGGAGTTAGATCGCATGATGTAGAGGCCGTTTATGCCACTATTCAACTGGGAAACTTAGATCGCAATAATGCAAAGTTTTCCCGTGTTGTGTTTGTGAGTTGTGGTTGAAAATTAATATAATTATAGATATTCCTTCAAGCTCAGACCACAAAAAATCTCAATGAGTTGTCTATAGCGATGTCCATTGACAGTAACGGCTCTTTCATTATTAATCTTCGAAGAAAACGGCCAATTATTCCACCAGTCCAAAATACGAAATAATAAATTTAAGTGGATGCAATGATTTTTCTGACATAACTCGGGAGTTTTCCTCTCCACAGATGCGGCAATTTTTTTTTTATTGACATAGAAGATGATTTACATATATATAATTGGCGCGTACACCCTTTTTGGGTGTTTGGCCGAGCTCCTCCTCCTATTTGTGGTGTGCGTCTTGATGTTGTTCCACAAATGGAGGGACCTACAGTTTCAAGCCGACTCCGAACGGCAGATATTTTTATGAGGAGCTTTTTCATGGCAGAAATACACTCGGAGGTTTGCCATTGCCTGCCGAGGGGCGACCGCTATTAGAAAAATGTTTTTCTTAATTTTGGTGTTTCACCGAGATTCGAACCTACGTTCTCTCTGTGAATTCCGAATGGTAGTCACGCACCAACCCATTCGGCTACGGCGGCCGCCGTGATTAATTTTGCGCAATGTAGTGATTGAAGTTCAACCATTTCGTAATAAATTTCAATAATTTTAAAGCGGTTTTTCAATCGTGTAAGTATCCATAAGCTGTAAGAACTACCTCGACTGCTGGCATGAAAGCCCTTTTATATCTCCCACACCACACTTAGCAATACAAGAGCAAGCTGCCATGCAAGAACTCTCCTTCCATATGAAAGAAAAGCTTAAACCAGAAGACTTTACTGGACTCCTCAATAGGGTTGAACATTCAGCATGTATAACCCAGTGAATGACCACACGGAACCTGTACTTAATTTTACTGAAAGAAACAAGGTTATATTCCAGGCTAAGGAAGAGTGGAACACTAATCCAACGTGGTTCATTATACATGATGACTCGCAAAAATGGTATGCAGATGGATCCAAACGATCCACGGGATAGGGGCAGGATAGAGATGCCTGGAGCAACACAATATCTTTAACACTGAATACAGATACCAGAGTTTTCCATGCACAGCTTTTCGCCATAATGGAAACAGCGAAATCGTATCCAAAAGGAGGGATCGAAAAAGTAAAAATTAAATACTTTCGGACAGCCAATCAGTTCACAAGCCTTGAATAACCTCACATTCAAGTCAAAAGTCCCAATCAGGTCTCACTGATTGGGTTCCAGGACATGAGGGACACAAGGAACGGAAAGACAGATTTTTATGCCAAAAAAAGGGCGGGAGGGCTATTTATTGGACCAACCCCGTATTTCGGCTTCGATAGGACAACCTAAAGGTTAGGTTTGGTTAGGTTTGGCAGCCGCATCGCACATAGAGACAACGATGCCACTTAGACCACGAAATGGGTCCGTTGTGAAGCCGCGGGGGCTGAGCTACATTTCCCTCTCCATATTGAACCATCCTGAGCTTTTGACAAAGCGTAAAAGGTTGTTGATACCTAAAGTGTATAGATTATCTATATTCGTTAAGAAGTAGGATTTTAAAAATCGGTTCCTGCTTCTGGCTAGAGCTGGGCATGTGCAAAAAAGGTGTTGAATTGTTTCCAACTTCCTCCTCATTTCTGCAGCTACGACAGAAATCATGCGTGTAAACGCCTAATCTCCTTGCATGATTTCCTATGAGACAATGTCCTGTGAGGGCCCCTACTAAGGTCCTGATTTGAAGTCTACTCAGTTTTATAATACTCTTGGACAGACGTAAATTTAGCCTTGGCCATGTTTGCCTAGCAATTTCACAGGTGTTAACGCTAATCCATCTCTTGATTTGCAGAACTGATTAATGCGTCCTTAATGAGAAGCTTACAAGTTGCGAGAGGTATCTCCATAAAATTACTTATGTCTGGCATACAGGTACCTTCTCTTGCAAGTTGGTCTGCCCTACAGTTCCCTGGTATATCTCTGTGGCCTGGAACCCAGCATAAGATTATACGATATTGTTTGGCCATCTCATTTAGAGATTGGCGACAACGTAAGACACTCCTTGATGTTGTTTGGAATGCATCCAGGCTCGTAGGGCAGCTTGGCTGTCTGATAGAATGCAGATATCCGTTGATGATATTCTGTTTATCTTTAAGCCATTTTAAGGCTTCATGAATAGCGTTTATTCCGCTTGAAAAACACTACAGTGATCCGGTAGTTTAAAGGATTCAGGAAACAAAAAAATGGATCCAAATAAAAACCAAGGAACACTGGAACGGCACAAATGCCCTTAATAATCTAAAAAGTTGCTGAACTGGAATGCCAACAGAACAAAATCTGCTCTAACACTAGATAAAAAGGGCCTTAGACTACTCTGTGAAGCACTTACAGGCACATTGCCTGCAGTCAACATTTCAATACAAAAGACTGTCTAGCACTAGTTATGCAAGTTATGCTGTGATAAAGAAGAGTGCGTAAGGCACTTAATCACTAATTGTGAAGCATTAGGTCACAGGAGATACTCCATCCTGGCTCATACCTACTAGAGGGATGAAGACTTACAAATGCTCCCTCCTAAGCAGCTGGTTCGATTCCGCGCCATACTAAACATTTAAAATTAACCACTTAGGGACGCACATTAGATCAATCTGGTCGCAGTGCATAATGGCCATTACCATCCATGGTTAAAATCGCATATCTTTCCACTTGACAAATGTCAAAGCTGACATTGGAAAAGTTAACGTCTAGGAATTATTAACTACTGAAATCTATGCGTCACTTTTGAAAGACCCTTTATTATCAAAACAAACTATTAAAAAAATATCACTTTCGGTATGTTTTTGGACAAACCGAACAATATTGCTAAAAGTGCTGACAAGAAATGTTGCCATTCATTCATTGCAACACTACTGTATGTTGCCAATTACAAACATCACGCAACATTCCCACGTTATAAAATGTGTCCCAACATGTAGCAGAACATTTACTCTCCCGCTCTCACTCGCGTGTATTCCTATGTAACAGCAGTGTTTATAACATTCCGAACGGCTTACATGCAAACTGTTAACTAACAGTGATGTGGACTATGATTAACAGTATGCATTTGAAGATGTAGCTGGTTAACAGATTACGCAAAGAACAAAATAAAAAAAATAAAAATTTACAAAAACAAATTTGCTAATGAATATAGATTTGATAACAGCAAATATTCGGAGCGCCGAAGTCCAACAGCCTTGCACCTTTTCCAATGTTCATGTTCGCTCTACAACACTTTATACGAACCACACGCTGTCCAATACGCCTGCAGAAGGTTTGTATTTTCCATAAGTTCCACAGGCGTTACAGGCGTTGCTTCAAATTAAAACTATGGCTTAACACGTTTGATTCGTTTTTGTTGCATGTGTGTGTGCGGCTATATGTAACTGCAGTAGTATGTTTTTGCGCTTTTGCGTTTCTGCGTTTTTGGTAGCTGCTGCAATAAAATTTTTGTACTTGTTGCGGTTGTTTACAAGCGGTGGCTTAGTGTTGATGGGCAAGCGTCGTTTTTGTTTTTGCATTTGCGGCTACTCTATTTATTTGTTGTTGTTTGCTGGTAATTTCACAGCACTGGTTAGTTGTTGGTAGGGGCGCATACAATCTCGGCCATAATACCCAATTGCATTTGCAAGTGATTGCGGTTGGCATTCAAACAGCCGAGTGTCATTATTTTGCTACAGTATGGCAAGGCATGGCTGCAGCTTTAGTGCACTTTTAATGTTTTTGTTACTGTTAATGGTGCTTATTCGCGGCTGGCTTTCGCGCTGCTCTCAATTGCCTGAGCAACTGCACACAACAGTTGTAATTAACTAACTAATATTCATTTGACAATCGCTTAAATTTATGATGCCGCATTAGGGTGGTCGATTACATTTGTTAGCTAGAAGTTGTTGCAAACACGAATTTCTTTGGTACATACATACATCTATTTTGGAGGTCACTTCATGCTGCGCATGCAGCAAAAGCGTAACATTTCCTTAAATATTAATATTTCTGATTTTCGTAATAGGTCTTTTTCACTCAATAATACTGATGGGATTTTTTAAATATTTCTTATAAAGGGTGGTTAAATTTCAAGGGCCGATGTTTAATGTGAACCACACCTAAACGTCAAGTTTAAGGTATTCAGGCTTATTATGAAAACGGGCGTTCAAATCAAAAAGCATATCGCGCAATTCGTAATTTTTTCGGTCAATTTAATCGTCCAAATGTGCGTACAATCGGAAAAATTCAGCAAAACTTTGAGCAAACCGGGTTTGTAGAAGATGTGAAAACACCAGTGCATGCTCGTACAGCTCGTACTGCAGAAAATATTGCTGCTGTTCCCGATAGTGTGGTTGAAGAGCCGTCCACCTCAACTCGTCGTCGTGCCCAACAATTGCACCTCTCACGCTCGTCGTTAATGAACATTATGCATAAAGACTTGCATTTACACACCTACAAGGTGCAATTGACTCAAGAAGTAAAGCCTCTTGACCATTTTAAGCGTCGTCAATGCTCAGAATGGTGGCAGGAAATGGCAACAGTGAATGACCAATTTTCGAAGAAAATCATCTTCAGTGGTGAGGCACATTTTCACCTCAGTGGATTCGTCAATAAGCAGAATTGCCGCATTTGGACGAATGATAATCCAAGAGTGATTGCCGAAAAACCAATTCACCCACAAAGAGTGACTGTTTGGTGCGGTTTATGGGCGGGCGGCCTCATTGGGCCGTATTTTTTCCAAAATGAGGCCAGTCAGGCAGTTACTGTGAATAGTGTTCACTATCGTGAGATGATAACGAACTTTTTATGGCCCGAATTGGAAGATATGGATGTGGACGATATGTGGTTTCAACAGGATGTTGCCACTTGTCACACAGCTAACGAAACAATGGCTCTTTTGCGCGAAAATTTCATGGCCGAATAATCTCACGTCGCGGCGACGTCAATTGGCCGCCAAGGTCATGTGATTTGGGACCAGTGGACTTTTTCCTTATGGTTATTTGAAAGAAAAGGTGTACGTCGATAAGCGAGCAACAATTCAAGAGCTAAATTATTAGATAATTGGGCACATTAACGGCATAGAACCTCAATTATGCCTCAGCGTCATCGAAAATTCGGACCTTCAGATGGAGGTGTGCCGCCGAGGCCGCAGCGGCTATTTGGCCGATATTTTTATTCCTTAAGTAATTGAGTCATACCAATATTACCATTATAAAGAGAAACGACAATAATTTCCTAAAAAAATTGTATTTTGTTCAAAATCAACACCGGCCCTTGAAACTTAACCACTCTTAACTACCGCATTTGAGTTAATTTTGCTGAGAGCATGCAGGTCGACATTTATTGATGTAGGAAGGAGTTTCCAAGGACACTGACTACTAATTTTCGAGCAAGATGCCGGTAAAGATATACCTAGTTTGTTGCAGTTGTAGATGCAACGACGGACCCGACTAGAATTACAGTGAGGCATGTCGAAGAATCAGTTAGGCCCGAATTAGGCAGGCCTTACTGAGGCACGCCTCACTATTACCTTACCAGGCCCACGTTAGGCAAGGCAAAGATTGGCATGCCAGAACAATACCAAATTGGTTGTGGTCACGAAAATCTGTGGCAGTGTCTCACTTAGGCATAAATTGGAATCCCTAACTGATTTGTAGAAGGGCATCCGGAGTATTACCGAAGTTCGGTTTTTCGAACCTGCGCCTAATGAGGCAGATGTGTGGCGATACCTTTCGGGACTTTGTGCCTATTTTGGCTGCCTTATGAGGCGCAAATTTGGAATGCGGTCTGCCTTATTTGCGCCTAATCACCGCCTTACCAAAATTTCTAGTCGGGGATGACCGCCCAAATTTGAAAGAGAAAAGATTATGCCGCGAAGCGTTCTTAAATTTGCTGAAAAGAAGTTTATTTATAGTGCTTAAAAATTTAGTTAAACGTTTAAGAGTAGTTATTTGACATCTTTCAGTGATAGATGGAAGACCAGCTTCAGCTAAAACACACTTGATAGGAGACGTTGGGAAGGCGTCAAGGCTACGACTGACCGCTGAATGATAAGGGCATTGAGTAGGTTTAGATGCTGCTTGACACACCAGCCGTAAATGGGTAGACAGAATCGATTTTGAGATAATACGAGGGAACGAGTAATGGTGGTAAATGTGTTTTGATGTATACGAAGGTACTTTGATGCCAATATTTAATAATGTTCAGCCTGGTGAAAAGGTTAGTTCTTAGTGTTGAACAGTGGGGTTTAAAAGTGTACTTATCATCAAAAATTACACCAAGTATTTTAAGATTGGCCACGTTCTCTATTGGCGAATTGTTTACGCTAAGGTTTATACGTTGACAATTATGCTTTCGGCATATATGTAGTACCTTGCATTTGCTATAGGTCAGTGTAGTCCTGAGCCCCCAAGCATTGATATCATATATCAGCTTGATGAAATTCCATGTCCACTGTTGAAGGATCTTTAGACTTAGTGTAAAAAAATGATTTGAATTTGCTTGCTATTTTGTTTAGCTTTTCAAAGGCCATTGAAAAGAGTACAACCGATAATGGTGAGCCTTGTGGAATTCCATTTTCAAGGAAAAAGGGTAAGAAAATTCGCCATTAAATTTGACTTGAAATTTACGTCCGGTTAAAAGGATTTTATAAGATTATATACCTTTTGTCCTATACACCAGGTGGATAATTGCTCTGAAACGACATGAGCTCCGATACGGTCGAAAGCCTTTCGAAATCGTTACTATTTTAACGTGGTTCTTGCTTGAAAGTGCATCAGTAATAAAATGTTGAAGAGGGAGTAGACAATCAAGAACCCGACTAGAAACTTTGGTAAGGCGGTGATTAGGCGCAAATAAGGCAGACCGCATTCCAAATTTGCGCCTCATAAGGCAGCCAAACTAGGCCCAAGTCCCGACAGGTATCGCCACACATCTGCCTCATTAGGCGCAGGTTCGAAAAACCGAACTTCGGTAATACTCCGGATGCCCTTCTACAAATAAGTTAGGGAATTCCAATTTATGCCTAAGTGAGACACTGTCACAGATTTTCGTGACCACAACCCAATTTGGTGTTGTTCTGGCATGCCAATCTTTGCCTTGCCTAATGTGGGCCTGGTAAGGTAATAGTGAGGCGTGCCTCAGTAAGGTCTGCCTAATTCGGGCCTAACTGATTCTTCGGCATGCCTCACTGTAATTCTAGTCGAGAACGCCCTGTTTTCTTTTGAAGGCTACTTGGTTATGGCTACAAGCGCATTTTTAGAGATAACCCACATTAGACGTTGTGTTAGCATTTTTTAAGTATTTTTGCAAGACATGATCTGTAGCTATTAATAAGTTCTGGGGGCTTATTCGGTTTCGGAATCGAAAGGACAGAAGCGGATAACCAGGAATGGGAATAGATGCCATCATTAAGCATTTTATTATATAAGGATAGTAATGCGTTCTTAGCAGATTTTGGAAGATTCCGTAACATAGGGTAGGATATACGATCCCTACCAGGCGTTTTCCCTTTAGCATGCTGAAGAGCAGACTTAAGTTCGACGTAAGAGAATTTTGTTTCCAAACAAGTTGCATCCTTAGAAACATTTAATGGCTGGTACTGACGAGATAGTATTGAAATTTGCTGTTAGTATAGTCAGTTGGGAAGCTGGAGTTTTCTGCATACTTAGACCAAGTATCAGGTCAGTCCATAAGTTCGTGCGTTTTTTAAAGGTGGTTTTAAAATTAATAAAAAGATGTTTAAAGTATTTATTAATCAATAATATATTTTCCTTCATTATTTACAATGTCTTCCCAACGTTTAGGCAAATTTTTAATTCCCTGCTCAAAAAATTGTTTGTCCTTGGAGCCAAAATACGCTTCGATATCCCTTTTTATAGCTTCTTTTGAGGAGTAGTTCTTGTTACTCATATGGGATTGAAGTCCACGGAAAAGGTGATAATCACAAGGTGCAATATCCGGAGAGTATGGTGGATGCGGCATTAGCTCCCATCCGAGCTCGTTCAGCTTGCCTAATGTTTGCCTTGCGGTATGAGGTCTTGCGTTGTCGTGGTGAAACAAAACTTTGCGTCTATTCACTAAAGACGGTCGATTTTTGTTAAGTGCCTCATTCAGGTTTGATAGCTGATGGGAATAATAATCAGCAGTTATCGTCTGGTTTGGTTCCAGAAGTTCATAATAAACAATACCGGCCATATCCCACCAAATAGACAGGAGAATCTTCTTGGGGTGAAGGCCATCTCTAGGGGTCGGTTCTGGTGTTTCATCTTTATCTAACCATTGGCGTTTGCGAACAGGATTATTGTAAAGGACCCATTTTTCATCACCAGTAACGATACGGTTCAAAAAACTTTCATTTTCAAGCCGTTGCAGCAGCTGAGAACACACATTCACTCTCTGCTGAAGGTTGGCGACGGAAAGTCTATGCGGAACCCATTTTGCCCAGCTTTGAAATCTTTCCAACTGAACCAGGTGCCTGTGAACTGTTCCATGCGATGAATTTAACCTCTGAGCTATCGACTGTCAAATTTGGCTCAGCTTCCACGAGTTCGAGCAAGGCGTAGGAGTTAATGACTTCAGGACGAACCGCGCGCAGGGCATCCTCCACGTCGCGTTTACCGCTTCGGAGTTTTGAAAACCACTTTTGCGCAGTCCTTACACTCACGGTATCCTCTCCGTGAACAGTGTTTATTTCTGCAGCAGCAGTTGTTGCATTTTTACCACTTTTATAAAAAAACTAGCGCACCTCACCCGCTTCGCTGGGTGAAAGAAAAATATAAATGAAAAGTGTTCTTTGTTTTTTTCTTGTTTCATGATTTAGTTCATGCTCGGCCATTATTTTGTGACGTATTCTAATAACAATGTTTTATTTATTTTAGTGACTTACTCTAATGATTGTAAACCAACAACTTATTCTAAAGCCTTCTGATGCACAAAATTTTTGGTTTTATTTTCATGCGGTGTATAAATATAAAGTAACGATGGTTTCCCTACTCGAGAACATCCTGCATACAGTTGCCCATGTCCAAAGCATGGATAAGTTAGGTCAATTCCACATAATTGAAGTGTTTGACATTGAGACTTATTGATTGTAATAGCAAAAGCTAGGCGAATGGGAAATTGAAGTCGCTTAAAATCAAAAGTCAATCTGTTGAAATCATTGGAATGCGCGGAATCAAAACATCTTCACTTTTAAATTTGCCTTTCAAAATCGTTGCTTCAATTACATTGTTCATTGTCCGTTTCACTGCTAATCTTGTCCTATTGCATAGTTTTCGGCTGATTGATATTTCGCAACGTAATGTTCACTGCGCCGACTTTCAATTGCAAACGATGTGGTGGCAAGCCGGCAAATTAAGCGAATTCAAAAATTCAATTGGATAATTCACTACATCGTCGGGATTAGTGATTGAGTCAATTGATTTATAGGTGACAACTTCACCTGGAATTTGAGTCAAAATACTGGCATTGATTTCATTGACATCGACATTTTTGGCAGCTAATATAGCTCTCTCGCTTAGCCAATCTTGATTTCGATAGTTTTGTGCAATATTTGGGAATAGATTTTGCACTAATTGTACTCTTGATTCTGTTACGGTACAAAAATTAGTTGGAAGTGTGATCATGCCTGTATTCTTATCAATTGGCTTTCGTCCATTTCCAATTTGCAACAAATGTTCGGAAAATTCAGCAGTAAATTGCCTGAAGTAAATTGTCTTGGGTATCGTTTCGAACACTTTTCATCAATTATACATGGTGAATTCACATTAATTCACCGCACGGTCCATGTATCATGTTTTTAACGACAACTCGAAATAACTCAGGATCAGCAGTATGATAAGGAATTTCAGCTGATATAAGGTTATCGATTTGATCCGGAGTTATTTTATGTACCAGCCAAATTAGTATATGTACGTGCGGCAATCCCCTTTTCTACCATTACCCAAATACATATAATTTCACAATTAAATCCATAAGTGCTTTACATTTTTGCCGAAAAACACGCGCAGTAATGTCATGACGATCGGTTGTCGACTGTCCTGCAAATAAATTGTTTTTGATGTCATCCCACTCGGATGTAAATGTAATGAACAGATCCGGTCGACCGTATTTTCGTACATAACACATTGCGTCTTGTGCATATTCGTTCATATTCCGTGCGCTACCAATATACGAAGATGGCAATATAGTTAAACGTCCGATGTCATTAATATTAGCATCATTCGCTATCGCATCTTGCAAATGAATATATTGTTCAGATCTTAATTTTGCTTGGTTGAAACGAATAAAATTAAACGTTCTGTTTCTATTTTGGCATATATATCAACGATGTACTGATGATATAGTTTACGACATCTCAAGATATAATTTTGTTCTTGTGGACGAACCATCAATCGATAAGAATAAAAATTCATGGCACTAACTTTTTTCTGTAAACGTAGACCTGAAAAGAAGTGGAAAATGTGACTTAAGAAATTTCTACAAATGATGAAATGTCAACACACTGAAAATGATTATTTACCTGTTCGTGGACCATTTTAACTGGTTGTAGTACATAAGAATGCAATCTCTTAACCTGAAGGCGAGTTCCCAATTGGTCTATATCTGGAGTCCTTAGTTACCCAGCGAAAAGAAAAGTCCTCTTTCATTAGCATTTATCAACAACTTACAATGGATACTCATGTGGTTCAAACACATCCTAGGATTATCCAGGTCCACGTTTTGGTCTATATTCTCGAGAGCCTGGTATCCGATTCTTAAAATTTTAAAACACGAACCACAAGTGTCTCTCAATGTGGCAAAGTTTGGTTAATATCGGTTGAGCCATTCTCCGTAAAGTTCATCACAACGCGAAAACGGCTGAATTTTTATATATATAGAGATACAAAATATGCCTCTTATACGCGTTCGAAGATTCCATTTAATTTTTTAACAACACGTGCTTCTATCGGCGATTAAAATCACTTGTTGAATGCACAATATATCAAGGAAATATAAAAAGTTCCGTTATATTCCGCGAATAATTTTTTGTATGCAAAAATCGTACAAAAGTGAAATTATGGGTAAAATACGCACGAACTTATGGACTGACCTGATATTACCAAAAGCGTTGGCTATGTCTGATGCCGCTGTGAGGGACCAGTTTGGTAGTTGAATAAGTTTTAAGGGTGGTGAGGAGATACCAGTAAGAGCTTTGATCTTGGCCCAAATTTTCTTTGGTGTAGAGGATGGGTTGATATCGGAGTGAAGTTGGTTGATTACCTTCCTTTTCGCTTTCTTTTACGGATTTTTTGAACTGAGCATTCGCTTTTTTTATAGGCACCTTGCTCGTTATTAGTTCCGTCTATCTAATGAAATATTTTACTTTTTTAAAATAGTCTCGCTTTACTCAAATTCTCCCATGTATTTATGTCACAAAAATACAAACCAGGTAAAGTAAAAATTAACATTATCCTTATTTAAATGATTCCAGAAAGTGTACTCACCAATCTCCATTTCTAGTTGACACTTTCTTCGATTGAACTACCAGCCTCATCTCCGACATGTACATATCACCAGTACTGAATCACTGAAATCAACTCTTCGCTATTGCATTCGATGCTGTGTTACCATTTGCCAGTACCATTTGTCAGTACACATTTTTTTGTCATCTGTTCCACCCTTTCACCTTTGCCGCACTGATACTGAAGAATACATCGAGCGCTCTTCTTTTGTTTTTTGCTTTTATTTGGAACGCTGTAACACAAAACTGGCTTCACCAAACACAAAACTGACAAAGCATTTTTTTTTAGTAAAATGTCGCCTTTAATTGGCTGCCGTATCGTAAGCCCCGATGTATAACCCGTAAGATATGGCTCACTAAAACCATCTAACGAATAGCATTCAGAAATCTTACTTCACCCATTATATTGGAGTATAATTTTGAACCTCACTACTGTACAATTATGCACTTTTTGTCTTACGCCAAGTGTCTGGTTCATGCAGCAGGGCTTAGAAATGTATAATATTTTATCAGAAAGCGCAGTAAATATTTTTTTATCGGCTTGAATATTTTCCACTTAATCCACAATCAAGCCGCCAGAGTTAAGACGATTTTTAGTTATTGCAATTTTCCTATTCGCAAAGTTATCTTACGAAAATGCTTAGCATAGATTTTGAACAGCCGCTGCGAACAGGTTGTTGTGACGGTGGTTATATTACTTGTAATATATTTGTAATAAATTAAGTTGAAAAGAAAAAATCATTTAAGTTGGGTAATTTATTTAATATTCCCAGTTTTCTCTACAAATAATTTTCATCGAATTAGGAAATATAATACAATTATTTGCAGTTATTTTGTTGCACAACTTCTTCATGCATACATTTTTACAGGTATGTAAGTGAGGGAAGGTAAAGTGAAAATGTTGATTCAATTAAAGAAACAGTTTATGTTTATGTCGAAGTCAATAATAAATACATTAAATGCTATTTTAGATATTTGATAGTAGACGTTATTTACTCTTTAGTGCATACTTAGCAGCAGCAAGCGATTCCCCTGCAAGAAATCGTGAACTAATGAAACAAATTTCGCCATTGCTTCGAAATCGAATGGAGTGGAGTGAGTCCTTGGGACTTTCTGAGTCCTCCGTTTATTGTAATGGAGCCATGGGATTTTCAAAATACCACACCAAGAAATGGGACTCCATCTGATCTTTGCTTTCCTGAGAAATGAGTTGTGCAATTCCCCTTTAACAACTGTCAGGGGAATGCCGATACCGGGTAGGAGGTCACTGAGACTAATTCATTCCCCTTCCAGTCAGGCGTACGCTGATGACCGGATGGAAGACCTTGAGGCCAATTCAGTTGACCCCTTCCAGGCAAACTGATCAGCAATTTCATGTCTCTCTATATTCCTATGTCCTGAAACCCAGATCAAAGAATGTTACCTGCACGCCAAGAGATTTGATCTCCTCTTTGCAGGAATTCGCCGATTTGGATCTGCCACATGCGTCGTCAGAGCCTTGATCGCAGCTTGAATATCAGAAAATATTATTATCTTCCTCGCCCTCGCGATTCCTAAGCATTCTACATGCCTGCAGGATCACAAGGACTTCTGCCGGAAAAATAAAAATCGTATTCGACAGTTTAAAGGAAGTAGATAAATTGGCTCATATAGAGAAAACCTCTGCTCCGACTCCCGTTTCCATCTTGGAGTCGTCAGCGAAGAGAGAGGTAACAGCCTCATTCCAATCCTGCCTACGTGGAAAGTAACACCCAAATGTTCTGTGGAACATGTATACATACACACGAAAGCCTTTGTAACCCTTTTAGTGTAGTGTAGCTATTACTTACTTATGACAACATTCAATGAAGCGTTGCTTGGAGTGTTTGAGAGAAAGATTCTGCGAAAGGTGGAGAAGGACTTGACTTCACTTGGTGCGTCCAATTGGCGCCGGTCAGCAGGAGAAAGAAGCGACTGGCGCGCTTTGTTAAACTCGATCAAAATCGCGTAAGCCGTTATCGCGCCAATTAAGAATTACCTGTAGGAAATCATAGGTTCGAGGTTGTGTAAATCCATCACAGTAACTTTGGTGTACATCCCTAAATTTTCCATGCAATCGATTTACTCGTCATAAATGCTCTAATGTCCTTTCTCGCCATCTTCTATCTAAGCCTTCCACAGTAATTTTTGTTCAAATGTTATACTCAAGAATTTTACTTCATTTTGTATTTTTATCTCAATCCCATCTAAGCAAATTTATTAGAGATGTTTTGTATTGCCTTGTGAAAATAAATTATATTTTGGTCTTTTTCCTTGGATTTATGTTCAACTCTACCATAAAACACCACCTTCTAGTTTGTTAGTTAGTTAGTTGGTCTCTTCGAATTTCCCTCTACACATTATGACCATTTCATCGGTATGGCCCTGGAAAGATAACCCGTTGCTGTCTAAATCCATCGAGAGTTCTTCTTTTACTCAGCTTCACATGAGTGGTGATAGTACATCACATTGCGGCATCATCTGGATGTACAGTGAAACCATCCTCGGGCGGACACTCACCGTCAGTCTACTTGTGTCCCCCCAAGAGAGGTGTCAGCTCAAGGGGAGGATAGCTTATTTTAGAACTTTTTAATTTTTAATTTAAAATAAATTTTAAAATTTTGATCTTTCCTTGGTCTAAAGGCTGGCAAACTGAAGTCGTGTTATAAGGTAAGACATTTTTTTCTTTTTGTGATATTCTTTAAATATCACAAAGGCTAGATGCAGCGTTGCATTATTTCCAGAGTCGACATATTTAAAACAATTTTCCTGGTAAAGGAACAATAGTGGTTTTGAAAGGTTTATTGATAGTCCCTCTACCTCCACCATAGCCATATTGTTTTTTAGGCGTCTGTCAGTTCTTTGTTGTCTTTTGGACTTGTTGCCTTTAATTATTACAGAATTGTCGACTGCAAGTGTTTTGTACTCTTCATGTTGTGGTTTGTCTTTATTGACCTCAATGCTCCATTTTTCAAACCATTGTGTTGTAGCTAATGGCTTATATTGCATTGTTTTTGTTGCTGTTTCTTCTTTGTGTAAGCTGACATTAAAACTGTGTCGTCTGCAAATGTAGCTATCATTGATCCTCGAGTAGTTGGCGTTAGTATATCTGCTGTGTACACTAAGTATAGTAGGGGCCCAGGACGATTGCTTGAGATACCCAGCTGCCGCCGTCAAGATTTCAGAGCACTCATCGTCGTATTTTATGAAGAAGTGTCTCTCAGTTATGTAGCTTTTAAGGTGATTAAATATGTTAAATGGTAAATTTTTTTTTTAGCTTATATAGAAGTCATTTGTGCCATACTCTGTCAAAAGCTTTCGCGATGTCCAAATACACGACAATCCAATATTTCTTCTTATCGAACTCGTCTGTAATGCTTACTATGTACTTTGTGAATCTGTTGCACAGTTAAATGTTGTTTTCGGAAACCGAGTTTGTGAGAGGCGATATCGTCTTTTTGTTTTAGAATTGGCTGTCAAGTAGTATTTTCTCGACAATTTGGAGAGGATGGGCAGCAAGCTAATTGGTCTGTACCAGCTAACAACAGTGGCGATCTTGTTTGGCTTGGGGATCGCTATAACTTGTGCAACTTTCCATGCTTTTGGAAAGTGTTGTAGCCTCATTATTCCGTTGAAGAGGTCTGGTATGTAGTTTAGTATCGGGAGCTCCTTTAGTATTTTCCCGTTTATTTGGTCCCCGGTGTCTTTTTGTCTTTAAGTTTCTTTATATAATATTTTATTCCTTCTTTTGTAGTGTGCTGTACTGCATTTTCAATTGAGTTTTGGCAGCTCAATGTTTTTATTATACATCCTATTTGTAAATATTGTTTTACAGTGGTCAGCTAGTGCTTCATCCATCTCTTTACTTGTTCTTGCCCATGTGTTGGAATTTGTTTTTATTGAAGGCTTGTGTATGATTGTTTTAGTGGGTTTTTAGTTGCATAGGGAATAGTTGGTAGCTGTAGGTGTTTCGAGGCTGCTATGTTACTTCTTCTAACGGGTTATTTTTTAGCTATTATCTTTCTGAACAGTTGGATTAAACAGCTGACGCACGTTTCGTGTTTTATTTCACTGTCAACATCTTCAGTTTGGTCTATAATTTAACCATGAATCGTCTCATTTTATTATGAAAATGCATGTTCTGTTAAGAAAGTTTAAAGTCGAAAAATTGTGTCCAGCGACGAAGCTCATTTTTGGATCAATGGGTACGTAAATAGCAGAATTGTCGATTGGAGTGAAGATCAGCCAGAATAATTGCAAGAGCTACCAATGTATGCAGAAAAAGTCACAGTTTGGTGCGGTTTATGGGCTGGAGGTATCATTGGACCGTACTTTTCCAAAGATGCTGGGAATCGTAACGTAACTGTGAATGGTGAGCGCTACCGTGAAATGATATCCAACTTTTTTTTGCCCAAAATGCAAGAGTTTGACTTGCATGACATGTGTTTCACCAAGACGGTGCCACATGCCAACATGCCACACAGCACGCGTAACAATGGACTTGTTGAGAGGCGAGTTCGGTGAACATTTTATTTCACTTCGGGACCTGTCAATTGGCCACCCAGATCGTGCAATATAACGCCTTTAGATTATTTTTTGTGGAGCTATGTTAAAGCTCATGTCTGCTCAGACAAGCCTTCTTCGATTAACGCATTGGGAGACAACATTAAAAGCATTTATATGTGAGATACCGGCCGAAACATTGGAAAGAGTATGCTAAAATTGGGCTAAGCGGATTGACCATTTGAAGCGCAGTCGCGGTCAACATTTGCATGAAATAATCTTCAAACATTAAATTATATGGACTGTACTATCGATTTAAATAAAAATTTCATGCGTTTACGTGTGTTCTTTTGAAAAACTTTCCTATAGCTCTTAAAAAATCACCCTTTACTTCATTGTCATTCATTTGAGTTCATTTGATGACTTGTTAAGTTTAGTTTTATCGGTTGGGTGTTTGGAGCTTTGCCAGTCTTTCCTGAATTTGCGTTTTGTTTGATTTTGTCTAAAATAAAAGCAGGGATTTTCTTTGTTGTTAAAGTGTCTAATATTGGAGTCGGTCGTGTTACTGTTTTTATTATGTTATCGTTTAAGTATACGATTGCATTGTCCAGTTCGGAGGAGGATTTCAAAGAGACTCGAGTTTCCATGTTTTCTTTTATTACATCACGAAATATATTCCAGTTCGTCTTATGGCTAATTAATTTTTCAACAAGTCTATCCTGGAGCGTTATTATTATTGGTGAGTGGTTTGATGATAAGTCAAGGCATGATTTGATTCCAATGTACAGGGTGGGCCATGTAAAATTAGCTTTTGAATCGGCTATAAAAAAAACTAATCAATATTTTTTCAAACTTTTTTTTTAATTTGCAGATTGAACATTGTCATTTATGAATGAAAAATAATATCGTTCAAATGACTGCCACGACTGGCTTTACAGTAGGCCATTCGATCAACCCAATTTTTAAGCACATTTTCGATTGTTTGGGCTCCAATTTCATGAATGGGAACTTCGATTTCGTGCTTTAAACGCATCAATCGTCTCTGGATGGTTCGCATAGCATTTGTCCTTAACGGCTTTCCACAAAAAATAGCCCAACGGTCTTAAATCACAGCTACGAAGTGGCCAATTGGTATCGGAATTTCGGCTGATTATTCGGTTTTCAAAAACGGTAGCCAAAAGTTTGAGTGTAACTTTGGCAGTGTGACAAGTTGCCACCGTCCTGTTGAACTGTTGAAACCAAATGTCGTCCATGTCATCCTCTTCAATTTTTGGAAACAACTGGTTGAGCATGTCACGGTAACGCTCGCCATTTACTGTAACCGCGGCTCCTCGCTCATTTTCGAAAAAAATGGCCCGATGATGCCGCCAGACCAAAAACCGCACCAAACAGTGACTCGTTGTGGGTGGATTTGCTTCGCTACAGTAACGTGTGGATTTTCTGAGCCCCAAATCCGACAATTTTGCTTATTGACGTAGCCACCGATGTGAAAATCAGAAAAGAAGAAGAAGAAAAATAGTAAAACAAAAAAACCGTTTGTGTACCAAAACTGCTGAAATTTCAAAGAAAATATCAATAAAAAATTATCATTAAGCAAATAGCAATAGCATAATGAAATTCTGAACTTTCTAAGCAAAAAATTTTACCAATAACAATTTAAAAATTAATATACGCCATAGCAAGCTTTAGCAAGGTCAACCGACCTTCTTAACACTTTCCACAAGCATCAAAACGATTCGATTAATCGTTCACTATTTCAAAGCAGGCCAATAACTCACTGATTTTTTATCTTCATTATCTTTTGTTTGTTTACTCACATTCTGCATTCTTTCCACCATATCAACTGTCTCAATCAAGGAGCCAGCAGCTTTCAGCCTCACCTCAGAACCACACTTTTATCACCTACCGAAAATCTTTCAGAAAGAAATTACAACCAAAATTAATTTACGACAAGCTTAATGATGCTTTTTCGAACTTCGGTATAAAATCTCAATTAAAATTCGCCGCCACTGGGCAAACACTCTTCATCTCCTTCAGCCCACTACTTATACGCTTCAGTCAATATTTGAACGACGCTGACGGCAGGCAACCAAAGAGATGCCGTGCAGTCGGGAAGCGGCGTTGCAACAAGCGAGCAAATATCGAAAGAAAAACTAATTAAAAGTATCGGCGCACGTTTTGATGCAGGCTTTTATTACTTCAGCTGGTGGTGGTGCTACAGGTATTGTTATTGCATTCGACCTCTGCTACCTTCAACTGTGGCGGCGTAACGCAGTTTATTTTTTTTAACCGACAACAAAACCAAAATGATGGAACTGCACAAAAGCTCTGATTCACTACTTTAAAGATGGTGCGATGGAGCTCAACGAAAGCAGTTGAAAATGTGGCAGTAAAATCAGGTAGAAGTCAAGAGTACACATGTCCATTGTTTTTGTATTATTACTGGTAGCAACTACCCAGATAAACGCATGTCCGTCAGAGTGTGAGTGAAACGCCTGCAACCATAACTGGTAATCAATTGCAACAAAAACATCAGCTACAACAACTGTCCCTGTCTCGGCATAGAGTTGAACGTTCCACCGCCTGCCATGAACGCCAATTATCGGCAACATGAGCAACTCAATCGACGAGTTAAATACAGGTTGCTCGCCTAACATGCCCACTCAACCTGTGCGCGTGTACGATACATCCTTCACCACGGCGCAGCAGTGCGACAGTGCGGTATGCCTCCCACTCTTTCACCACCGCGCTTCGATTTGGAGGCTGTTAGTTGGCGGTGCGCGTTAGATAGAGATTACATTGCAATTGCTTGCTATCAGTGCAACTGTCGAATGTGGCCACAATGTGTGGGCTGTTGCCGCGATTGCCCGTCACGCTTTGGGGCGCATACATGCCCTCGTCAGGCCCATGTGTAGCAGTGGCAGGCGCGTATAGTAAGTACGGGAGAAAATTAAGCCGGGAAATTTCGATGCGACCACACAGCCCAATTGCCGCCATCGGCGCCGATGTCGCTGTTGTCGTCACCACATTCACCTCCGCAACCTGCGTCATCATCACGACAACAGCCAGAGTGTATTATGTAGCAGCAGCAGCAGCAGCAGCACCATCGACGGCTACATCGGATAACCGCCAAGCATTTAACCGCACGCCTAACACTCAATAGCGGCCTCTCAGCTCGCTCCCTCCTCCGGCGAAACATATGCGACAGTAGATAAGAGTGCTGACGTTCACGCTCACATACACATGTTTTCATGCATTCGGCCATGGAACAATTGAGCAATTTTCATTAAGTCGCTGATAGCAATAGTGGTCATGCGTGCTTGGAGCCAGGTGTATGCGGCGTGCAATGGCGGCGTCGCAAGTGAAATGCCATTTATACGCCAGTTTGCGCCGGTTGATGGCGAATTTTGTGCAACAAATGTGATTTTAATCATATTGCTTATGCATGGCTTAGCTGGAAATTAAGCAATTAGCTATCGTGGGGCATGCGAGTCTATTATGGTGAGCATTTGGCAGATAAAAACCGTTAACATTTAGTTATTACAATTACCAATTACGCTATTAGAAAGCTCTTGCTGATTGGCATTTTACTTATTTGACATGCCCATAATAACTATCAATAATAAAAGGATTTAAAAAGTTCAGTAAGAATTAAAAAAAACTAATTTCAATAAAATTTATAGCGCCCAAAAAGTGTCAATTTGTTCAAAGACCCTTTGAGCCTAAAATCCTTCAGTGTTGAACTTTTTTGTTTTTTTTTTAGTCAGAGGTGTAAATCAAAATGTCTGAAACATCATCAAAGGTGCCGTCACACCAATGGTATGTGGGGCACGCTCCCACTAACACTATAACATTCCTCCTCCTCGGCTGATTTCCACCCTTACAGGGCGTTAGCATTTCTTCAAGGTGGAGCCGCGTTTATGTCTATGACGCAACAGGTTCTGCGTGCAGGTTCCGCTCCTGTGGGCGTATGGAGATTTTACGTTATCGATGGTACTCACTTCTCCCACTGGCTTCGAAAGCGGTTGTGCGGGAGTTGAACATCGGAGAAAATGCAATAGTCCGATACTCACAAACTATTGTCTTGTCTTCAGTTCGGTACTGTTGTGAGTGTTTGGCTCAAGCGTCTGTATCTGTCGTCGGTTTGTCTAAAACAGTTCATCTCACTGTCCACATGCTAGCAAAGGTACCAAAACTTTGTAATCAACGAATAGGCTTTATATTTATAAGGTTGTTTGGTATATTTTTCCGCCCCTTCCTTTTCTCCTAAGAACTGCCGAGTTATGACTTGGCTGGATTAAGCACATTGCATAAAAAATAATCTAGCTGGTCTTGCTACCTAATTAATTTAGTATCTTAATAGTATTGAATACTTAGTCTATCTTTCTGCGTTTACTGCTGCTGCCGCTGCTGTTGCTGCACTAGCAACTGCTGCTATCGTTTCTGGCTTTCCTTTCCCAGTCAATGCGGTTGAGCCTCGTCACGACCGTAGCCGCGAACGTTTTTGCGGCGTCCCATTTAGTGATGGTCGAGTACATATCCCTGGACGAATCTTGCGTGGAATGGCGGGTGTTCGAATGCCTTCGCCAGCATTGCTCGTTCTTTACTGAAACGTGCTCTGCACGCTCGACTGTATTCGAGCAACTCGGCAAAAAAGGCTGTCGGCAAGCTGGAAACGGTGTAGATATTCAAGGAAAAAGCCGGTAAGTATCTGAGTTAGGTAGTAGTCAATATCGCCATGCTTCTATTCATCCATCCTTCAGGTTCGGTATGAGTTTGTAAGTTCACCGGCCTTTGGTTGACTCATCGATCTTCTTTGCCATTCGATCATCGATCGCGTTCTTTCTACCGCCTTTTACTGCTATCGTCGTTTCACTCCTTTTACTACATAGAGATGATACAGCTCCATCGCATGAATATCCACTGGTATTTTTTAGGAATAACGCATATTGCGTCGTCTGATACGATCAGTGTTCAACTATCTTGAAACATGTTTAAGTAGCTGTAGTTGCACTCATACTCACATTGCTTGAGTCAATAGGAAATTAGCGCAAATGGCTTAAAAGTGTTTTATGGTCGAACTTTAGTTCCGGGGCTATGCTACGACTACTAACAGGCCGGTCAACTTCGATTATTTCAGTGATTTTATCAACATTTTTTTAACTTCAAGAATGCATGAATGGAATCGATAAAGCCAAACTTGCACGTAATTAGTTCTTACATTATCGGCACCATTCACCATTTCAGCGACCTTGCATTTTCGCGTTTATCAAAGAAAAACTGTAAACTGCGCCGAATTTCTCTTTGTGACTTTCATTGTTTACACGCACAACTGAATGATGAAGAAAAAAATTGCAAAAGAATTTTGTAGAATGAATGTCACCTTCACAACAAATATAAATTTTAAATGTTTGTTGCATACTTACGAGATATCAATCACTACAGCCAGAAAACAATGGATGCACACTTTTCACACTCTTCAGCTTTCTATAATGGTAATTCAGGAATCAGCGCAACTAGTCTG
>JAHLJT010008152.1:0-24975 GCA_031308135.1 Acheta domesticus
GTGCACGTTTTCATAATTCTGTGATCTCTATTCTAAGCCATATCCAGTAGAATTTTTAATACAGAAAAAAAGAGTTTTTTCAACTTTTGTTGACAAAATATTCGCTCCTATTTAATAAAATCTATTTTCAAGGGTAAATTATTTATAAATTGTGCCCTTAAACCTCATCATATTCTTCATGACAGAATTATACATTTTGCCGCGACAATCTGGAGACCGATAATTTGAATAACTAAATTTCCAACTGAAATTAAAAGACGTGCACAAATAATGAAATTCTGCCTTCGAATCAGCGTCGGATCCAGGGTATGGGGTCTTCTCCCCCCCAAAAAAACTCCTAGAGTTTACGCTCAAATTTACGTTAGCCATTTTCTCATATATAGCTGCAAATGTTTTCTTCAAACTTTTCGATCGGATAGTGCTAATTACACTCTTTAATATGACGTAAAGTTTATTTTGAGTTATTTTTTGTTTTTCTAAAAATTATATAAATTAATTTTTTTAAGGAACTCTCACATCTTTAATATTCACATTACCAGCAATTTATAAACATTATTATATTTGTGAGTGTAAGTGCTTAAATAACTGCAAATAAGTATTTTGAAAACTCAAAAATTATTAGTGAAAATGAGCTTAAAATTTCGCATTTTTAGTAGCGCTAAAACGCAATTTTCTTTTAAAACGGCACATAATTTTTAAAATAAAATTGCCATTTAGGGCTAGATTCTTGTGTTCTTTAATATTCTAAAAATAATATTTTCGTTCTACCTGTAGGAAACCGAAAAATTAAGAAAATGATAAAAAAATGTACTTTTGGCGGTGATAGATGGTAGCTGGCAAGAAGAGTATGTGGCAATCCGAATAGCTAGCGAAGACCCAAGGAAATAGAAAACTAATACGGGAAAGTCTGTGCCATTCTGTAGCACCACTAGTTCGTTATCACGGCCCGGCAATGTTTTTTCCGCCGAAAATTGGCCATTTTTTCGCGCAGCATTACATAACTTTCACTATACTACATATATCACTTCGTGTATACGTAGGTATACGGGAAAGTAAAGTAAAAGTGCTTTTTTTTAACAAAAAATAAAAATTGCTTTGAGTATACGCATCCCGACTGTGGGAGATTTTCGTTGGAAATGTTGCTGCTAAAACTGGTAGGTTGGATGATTTTGTAGGGGAAAAGTTTTTTATTGTGTTGCTAAGGTATAAGGCAGAATGAATCCAGACAAGTCTAAATAAGGCCGATTGGGGTGGAGAAAAATTAGAATAGTTGGAAGTGGGCCAACACAGTGAGAATATACAGAACTCCTGTGTAAAAGATTGCAAATAATTAATACCATAGAAACTTCAGTTTAACATTAAGTTTAAAATTTTTGTTCAATAAAAGATTTAATGTGATTATACTTCATTTTTGTTCAAATAAATACGAGAAGATGGTGCAGTTATTAGCGTCATTATGAAACATTTTTATACGAAACCGAGCAACGCCATCAAGCTAATACATGATTGTGACAAATAAATCCCCGAGAAATGCCGCGCTCCTTCAACTAGACTCATATAACAAAGTACACACGTGACATTTGCCTCAATTGCTAGGAAAAGCATTATGCATTGGTGTTGGGTGATGCACGAAACCTCTGTGACAGTATCCCCTACGAGTTCTCATATCTGCCAAACAACGACGCAAGATGGGTGGCCTAGCTACCAGGGGCTAATGTCACGTGCATTGCATGTGTGTGTCTTCCTTTTCTACGGCATTTCTCACCACAGTTCATTGGCAAAAAATGATAATCTTTGACCCTCACCCACATGATCCAAAAGTTTGTATCATGAACATGTATTCATATTTTGGCATAATGAACTACATGATTCTTGTAATATAACACAACATGCCTAAAATTGAAATGAAGACGTTATCAAATTATCTTGATATAAAGTCGCACTTATTAGGCATATTTTAAATGTTTCCGTGGCCATAATGGAACTCATATATACTGAGGGAAATACTGGTGCCTGCCAGAGTAAATTGATAAAATGTTCTTTACGGTTGTGACCCCTCACTCGAATTTGTGATGAGATGGCCCGCTCCCGACATTAGAGAAAGACCACTGTATAGAG
This sequence comes from Acheta domesticus, assembly GCA_031308135.1. NCBI lineage: Eukaryota > Metazoa > Arthropoda > Insecta > Orthoptera > Gryllidae > Acheta > Acheta domesticus. The sequence continues at coordinate 2,119 of JAHLJT010008152.1, forward strand.
TGGTATCCTAAAAGAGATTGGTGTCTTTAAGAAACAGATTTATTTAAGGAAACAATCCATCTTCATAATTGTAATTTTAGAAAAGCGCCGGAAAAGTTTCAATTTTTTCAATTTTCAAAAAATTGGGATTTTTATCGAAAATGAAACTTGCACCATGCTCTTAAACGTCCTTCGCACTATCCAGCAACAAAATTTAATAAAAAATTATGGATCCATGTCTCAGGAGCTTCACGAAAAATGCCCCAAAAATAAATACGGATTCATATTCAAGAGGCCGCGACATCGTCAGATCGAGAGCGGAATATAAGTTTTGAGAAAATCGGCCGAACGGTTTAGTTTGCGTTGCTCGCAGACGGAATGATGGACAGACGGATAGGTAGATGTTTTGCCGTTGTAGTGGCGGTCAAAAATTCATTTTCACCGCGGGAAGCAGCGCCAGGGCGTGGCTGCGGCACAGCGCACATCGGGGAGGCGGCCGGTCTTGAGGATTGCGTCCGCACCAAGACTGAGCTATACAGATATTCATTGTGATCGACCTGCATTGGAAGTATTTGTATTTGACTTAGATTCTGAACTGGTAACGACCTGGCAGCTATTTTGGAAACTTCTTTTGGATTACGGCACCTTGGCAGTGAACACTGTTACGGTCACTTCAGCCGTCATTCAATTTTTTCGATTCGAAGGACCCACAAAACATAGATTCTGGCTACATTACGTGCTAGAGATTTTTTTTCTAACTTTAGAAACTGGATTATCCCCTTTTTCTTTACCAGGGCTCTGTAATCAGAGTTTTTCTGTCGCAAATTCGCCGCTTTTTCGCGCAGCATTGTAACCTTCCTCTCTACTGCGTAAGCGGTATGCTGGATGGAATGCTTTCTCAGCCAACTCTACAGAAAGGGCAAAATAATTTGTTAGAAATGATATAATTTAGGATTTGCAGTACAGTGAAACATTGGGTCTATCGTAAACAATTGAAAGTGGCGAGAATTTTCTCGTATCTTCTTTCTGCAATAGTCCATTTATCGATACACATTGTTGTGTGATTTTTGTATATAATTGTAGCTGCACTTGGGAGATCTACCATCCGACTTCGGGGCCGTCCCGGATGCCAGCTTCCCCAGCGGTGACCGCCAAGAGGCTACACCGCGCATGACGTCAGAGGGGCCGTGCCCTGTGTTGACCGCGCCCGCCTGCCTCGGACCCCGCCCCCTCGGCTTTCTGTTTGTGTTGTTGGCGCCGCGTCGACCAAGCGATCAGCGGCAGCGGCGCCTAACAGTCTTCCCATTAATGCATCTGCAATTGCAAAACACTGTGAGGTCATGCGCGCACGTGGCGTCTCGACCTGCATCGTGGTCAAGGGAAAGTTCACTGGGTCACTGGCGAAGTCGAAGTAGTGGAAAGAAGTGCCTTGCACGTTGGTGAAACTTTTGATTGATTGATTGATTGTTCATGATTCCGGGAGCGTCAACTACAGAGGTCATTAGTCCCGTAAGTACAGTGAGAGTTTTTTATTCGGGAGGTGGCGGTGATCTTTTTCCCGCTGGACAGCGAGATCCGGCGCCGACCTATCGTCGACTAGCGGGATTCTCCCTCAACCAGGTATCTCCCAACAGCGGGTTACCGGCCCAGCCGGGACAGGCTCTCAGCTCCCGACTGGTCTCCTGGCCTGTGCGGTAGTGTAGTGCATGTTAGTGTAAGTCTGTGTGTAAGGGGTGAGGATAGAACAAGGAGGAGGAAGGAAATATCGCGCGCGGTCCGTGGCCCGTTTGTTAGGGTACTGCTCCGCCATTCGCCTGGTGAAAATCAGATAAACTACGGAAAACTACCGATCAGAGCAGACGGCTGCTAGAATTCTCCTTCAGACAGCGACTGAATTCGACCTAGCTAAAAGCTGCCGCCGTGGGGAATCAACCATAGGACCTCCCGATCAGAGCGACTGCAGTGACATCAGTTGATGCACTGAGCCATCCTCCCCGGTCGAAACTTCGTAGCTCCGAATATAGGCCTGATATACCTGACTGGTAATATTCAAATATTTATTTGCGCTTAAATTTTATATTTTTTAAATTAATTTTGTTCTAGGGCAATGTCAATTTCTGAAGGCTGAGTCTACTTTTAAATACGTTAAGTGCAAATTGATGTATACGAGTTTGTGGAAGAATAGCAACAAACTGCCTAGAAGTCAACCAAAGAACTATCGTGGCATCTACTCAAGAGAAACTGGACGGGAAACTCGATCGAGATAGGAGCAGGAGATATGACAATAGTGGTTACAGACATATTAAGTATTTTACAATTATATTACATAAAATGAACTAATGCTTTATTCTCGTATTATAAAATTACTAATATTTTCGTTTGTTATTCTCTTTACAATAACTAACTGTAGTATATAAAATTTATGGTAATACGGTATAAAATTTTCTACTTGATATTGGAAGTAGTTTCGATTTGAATTGTCTTAATATCAACAAGAATGTGCAATAAATTAATTTCGTAACATATGTGGATTATTTGTGATGGACAACTGATATTGAATTCTTATGAAAATAATAAATATTTCAAATATTTTTCGGCATTTCCTACAACTACATAAATAAAGATAATTTTTTATCAATGAAATGGGTTCCCCATAAACACCTTTAAATAAGGTTTTGTTCAATTTTATGAAAATATGAATAGTTTGGCTTAATTTTTGCAGAAACGTAGGCAATTTTTTAAATTTTAAATAATTATTTTCTCAGAAAACGGTTTCAATTTTTTATTAATTTTTTTTCGCGTACGTGGCAAAGAACGGTAAAAAAAGTGTTTCTTCCTTTTTCGGCTTATTCTCTGTATTTTTGAAAATTGGAAAAAAATTCGAAATGATAAAATCGAATTTCTCGTGCTTCTTTCAAGGCGGTGTTGAAACATGCTGCTCTCTGATTAGCAAGGAGATACATTTTAGAGCAGTAATTTTTATGGTGGTGTAAAATGAGGAAACTTCAAAGATTATGGCTCTTTTCCGACGTCATTTGTTACGACGCAACCATCTTCTCTGTAGTGATGATGTTTCTAGTTTACGTTAAGTCACAATTTTTCTATTAAAAAACTATGACACCGAATTGCATGATTTACTGGTCTTACTTTCTCCTAAATGACTAAGTCCTACACAAAGTTATGTAATAATGCAAAACATGAATAGTTTTTAAAAAAGTGTAAGTTTTGGAGATCCTGTTGTTTTATACCTCGAATTATCCAATAGTCAATTATTATCATAGAATTTTTTTAACCTTATGTACATTACAAGCTTACTTGCATACAGATCATTTCTTTCTCAAATGCATTGGCTTTGGTTAAGGGGAAAGTATAAGAGTTTTTGACACTTAGCAATATGCGACCACATCTATCAGAAGAATATTATCCAAAGGAGTATTGTTCTTCCTGAGAATGACTAGGCTATGACCCTCCCCAAGAATCTCAAGATCGAAAGACAGCACGCTAACCACTGCACTACGAAAGGCCTTTTCTGCCTCTTCTCCCACACGACATCACCCATTTCTTCATCGATCCATCGTTCGCCCTGCCTCGCCGCCACAGCGGAGGTGCTCCGGTTACCATATTTATAACCTGCTATCGCCTGTTCAGCCGCCGCCACCCGCGCCAAAGGGACCCCGCCCCCTTTCTCCCGCCCGCAATAATTCTATCGGCGGCTCCTTCCTCGCTCGCACCCGGCCCGGAAATTTTCGGGAAGTTATTTGTTATTTAAATCGCCTTACCTACGGCTCGCATCCTCGCTCAGTGCGACGCGTGCACTTACTTCTCCGATGAGCACATTCTCCTCGCCCTCAAATGAGATTTTGAGGTGATTGGCTTCTGTGCGGAAGGGTTCAGTAAAACGCTACAATATCGTAATAGAGGAGGAAGAGATTGAAGAAAGAAAAGTAATTTTGCTTCATTTTCATGGTGTGCCTATACATGCGGTCTGTGTTTATTTACGAGACGCAGTGTCCTTGTAATTACTTTGTGATAGTATTCTGCATAGAAGAACAACTTTTCCTTATCTCACATAACAAATACTTATCAAAAAGTTGAAACAAAATTTTAAACTTTAAAATACAATTTACTCTCTTTAACGCGACTTCACTGACATAACAATATTTTACACCATATTGGCTTGTTGGTTATAAACTTATTTTCTCTTCAATGTTTATGAAAGGTAAACTATAATTTAACAGGAAAAGAAACGAAGTAAAGAATAATGGAATATCCTTTAGCGATCTTACTATGATTTTCCACAAATATGAAGAACGGAGCATTGCTGATGACTTATTTTATTTTGTTCACACGAGACGAAAATAATGCGTGTTCGATACGTATTTTTACTTCTAGAAAATTATCGTAACCGTACCACACTAAAAATTCCTTATATCCGCTCTGTCCATGCTGAACCTTTTGAATTTACAGACTACAACAGCGTACTTTTGTGTTTTCAAAATTATTTCACGTTAATTACTAACGGTTATCATGGAGCTTCTCGAATGGAAATAAATCGCTTCAATGAAAGACACATATTTCTTGTAAAGAAGTTTTTTATAATCACATTATGTTAACAACGGTTTCGTATTACTTTTTATTCTGATTACCTAATACGTACTTTGTGTATTTGCTAACTGAAATTGAATTAATTATAATAAATTATGAATTAATTAAGTGTATTGTAAAGCAAAATTAATGTTTTTACAGTTTGACAATATAATATTGAGATTTTTGCATATTCTTTGATAAAATAAAGAATGTCAGGTTCACTTATCTGGTTCATCCCTTTCACTCCACGCGTAACAAGATGGTGGCGCCAAGAATGGAGCAAGGCTGCCAATGTTTCGCACCGTGGAAACGCCCTATTTCGGGCGCGAGTTTTCCCGGCGTGCGCGGGGCCTGCAGCGCCCCTAGCGGCGGGCAGCAGAGGCTGCTGGGTGCGCGTCGGGGCGAGAGCACGAAGCGCTTGAGCGCGGCGCCCGCGGGCGCAGACGGAAGGGGCGGCGCGCAGCGAGGCGTGGTCCGAGGGGGAGGCAGAAGGGGGTGGACGAGACGCCCGGATGGATCGGTGGCGGCGGCGACACTGGACGAGAGCCGCCTGTCAAACCGCAGAATGTGGGTCAGTCACGATCGCCGGTGGTCGGTGGCCTCAGCGTTTGATTATGGCGGCGGCGTATCATTTCTCTTCTAATGGAGGTTAGCGTAGAGATAGTACTTGCAATTGATCGAAACGTTTGTCAAATATGGTTACGAAGAAAGAAAATCTGATGTAAAATTAACCATGCAAATGCGAAATTTTGTGAAGTTTCTGAATATCCAATATGTTACGTGGATTAATTAAAAATATTTTAAAAAATAAAACTAGTCTGAGTATTTAAGAGCTCAGGAGTCGCTTTGGTTTGGTGATTAAAGTATGTATCAGGATGATGAGCTTATGAGTCTCATCACCGCGGATGTTGAGAAGCTTCGTTAAAGTAAACAGGTGGTTGCGAGATTCAGCCTGGAAGTTTCGTTTCTCTAGACCCCGTGTTGTGAATAAGGACGTAAAACAGGAATGCATACATTATAAAACACAGCTATCCATACCCCTTTTGTGTAGTATGCACAGTAAATGTATCGAATCGACCAACTATGCTCTTTTGGAAATCATCGTTTTATAATTTGATAAGCTGTTCAGTCGGCTGCAAAATTGAATTTTACCAGAAATAAATGCGTAGTAAAATACTCGGAAAATAAAAGGTAATATTAAAATAGAACGTGCGGATATTTAATATTTTTAATTGACGTACGTAAAACGCAAATATTTCTATTCAATTTTTAATTTACTCGTACGGTATAATAAGCAGAGTAATATAATTCAAGCTAACGACGGAAATTGTAATACTCAGGCGAAAAAAATTAAATGTAAATTAAGCACTATTAAAAATCCCAATAGAAAATTTAATTCATTTTGCGTTGACACTACAACACAATGGTTTACTTTACTAATAGATTTATTTTTTTGTAATTCTTGGGTACTTACACATTGATACATTGGCCAATCACCGACACGATCTCAAAGTGTTGGGAATTTAGTAGCTTACCTCTAAGATTTTCGGAGTATCTGGTAAATTTTGATATCCATATTTGCCGCCAGAGAGTGCGACAACAATGATCTTCTAAATATTCATCCATTTATTGCGGCATTTCTGGCTAAGCGGATATGGGATCTGATTAGCATGCAATTGCTAAAGAATTTAATTTTGTCTTTGCAGCCAGTATTTCTATTATTCCGCAATTAGAGGATTCCACCCTTCAAAAGTAAGTGCAACTCAGCAGCGAATACGTCCGTTCCCTGTGGTTCTTAAAAAGCAGTATGCTGACTAACTCTACATGACACAAGCGGATAATATCCTTGGTTAAGAAATTAAAGCAAATAACCAGAGCTGAATATTGCGGTTTTCTGTTCTTCACAGGGCGTTATAATTTAAAAAAAACGAAGCTAGTACGTTTATGCCTTTATGACTTTTGGTGCAATATGATTAAAAAAATAAAGAACGAGTGACGGTTGTAACTCCAGGTGAAGAGTATAAATGCAAATATTTTCTCTCGTGTATGTCTTTGTGAGAGAGATTTAGTAATTATTTTGTTTTGCAATTATAAGTAAATTATCTTCTAAAAAGGCCGATGAAATGTCATTAATCAGTATTTTAACCCTTAAAACTGGTATAAGATTAAAAAATTGCTTGCATGATTTCTTACAAGAGATGTGATGTCATCGTGGGACACGGCTTATCAACGAAGAACTGGTAAAGGGTTCCTGCACACGAGCTTTGCGTTGACACGCGCTAAGTAACACGTGCCGTACAATAACACTATATTACTCCACACGAGAGCTTTGGCCTTTCCACATATGATACAGTGTTAATCTACAATCTACGCGCGTTCCGTAGCGCACGTCAACGTAACGGTAGTGTAACACAGATCAGTCCCTACTACAGCGTACAGAAATAGAAGAGTCACTACGAGTGTCTGTATTTCATATAGAACAGCAGAGTTAATGCATATTTCTCTCTCTCCCTCTCTCATCCTTTCCCTCTTTCTCCCTCTCTCTTCCTCTCCCCCTCCCTCTCTCCCTCCCTCTCCTCCTTCTATCTCCCGTTCTCCTATCTATCTATCTATCTCTAGTCTCTATTTCCCTACTCTCTTCTCTCTACTCTCTCTCTCTCTCTCCACTCTATACTCTATCTCTCGTTGAATAATTTTTTTGTTCATCAGAAAATTTTCAGTCAAATTATTAATTAAATAACATTCCACGAATTTTCTGGCTATCAAAATTGGCGATATAGTAACACTGTTTATAATCTTGCCTCAGTTATGCAAGAATACTTACTAATATAATTATGAATATACAGTACCCTAGATACCTAATAGAGCAAGTGATGGAAATACAATATCTAGGCGTAACAATAACTAGTGATGGCAGATCTATAAAAGAGGCTAAGGAACCAAAGCATAAAAGCAAATAGAATAGCAGACTGTCTCAACCACTCGATATGGCAAAATCAATATCTGAGGAAAAAGACACTAAAGTTAGAATATATAAGGCAGTAATTAGACCAGTATTGTCATATGCAGCTGAAACTAGAGCAGACTCAAAAAAATATGCCAAATGATGGAAGTGTCGGAAATGCGGGTGTTGAGAAAAATTACAAATAAAACGCTAAGGGATAAAGAAACCTAATATTAATATAAGACAAACTTGCCAAATAGATATAATCTCAGACTGGGTTCGAGAAAGAAGAAAGAAATGGAATGACCATATAGACAATGGAAGAAGACAGACTGGTGAAAGTGACTAGAGATAGAAGACCGGAAGGAAGAGAAGAGTAGGACGCCCAAGAACTAGGTGGAAAGACATTTTGTGAAACAAGACAGCATGAATATAGTGCCAATTTATAAATATAACTACATAAATGTAATGTATCAGGTTTTTTAAAATTTTGATTAAGTATCCTTTGTAAAGAAACAGGCTCTAGCCTAAAATAAAAGTAAGAAGAAGAAGTACCCTAGATGAAACAATTGAGGTATCCAGGGAGAGAGTTTTTTTTATTTTGTGGGTTATCTTTCTCTCACTGGACGCCTCACTTTTTTCATCAAATGGAAATCACATTGAACTTCATAAGTATTGGTAATCAAATTAAAAATAGCATTCAAACTTTTCACATGGAATCATATCTCAAAATGTGAAGGTTACAATGATACATTAAGATACGACGTCTCGAAGCAACGTCATAGTTCCAAAGTGCTTTAATGAAGGGATTTTGGAGTTCAAGAAACGTGCGCAGATGATGCTTCTCCCTCATACGTCACATACGATTTTTACTGTTTGTTGACTAAATAAATCAAATCAAATTAATTGGTTTACTTTCCGGCGGGCGCGCGGCAGCACTCCGTGCGGCCCTTTGTGCTTTTATTGTTCTAAAATGGAGTACGGCTATTCGACATGTCAGAGGGCTGCAGTATTCTCACTTCGCAACATTCTAAACGAAACGTGGAAATCTCTGTTCCAGGCCTTCTCCCTATCAATCAAAGAAGATTGAAAATAAAAGATTCGGACTGCAGCATTCCGAGCTCTACCGCGCCCACTCGTGGTAAGTATTTTTAATATTACAAACGAACATCTTACTTATTCAGATTGTTTCGTTTACACATATTTTTCGATCACTGTAAGCAAAATCAAAGATGTTGAAAGATGATTTTTTTATTTTTTCCTATTACTCGTAGTCTAATTTTTTGCTTTTCTTTATGAATGGCTGAAACAGACCAAGAAATCAGGACGTCTCTTGAGTTACTGAAAACTGTTTGATGAAAACAATTGATGCTTTCCTCCAATGTAAGGACAGTAACTGTTTCTTTACTTAATTTGTCTATTTAATAACAATTTTCTAGTTATTTGTTCTTTGTTATATTTTGTTTTATAAGGTTTTCTAAACACTGTGTTATTTATTATTCTATACACACATAACCCACATTTCTGGGATTTTTAAATGTATTAATATTAAAAATGTAAATTAATAGTTGTGAGTTTTTATTTTTTCTTCTTCAATTAAGCAATAGAAGTTTTAAGGTACAAAAGACTTCTCTGGAGGTAACATACTGTGCTCCTACGCGCCAACTTATGCGAAACAATTGGCGCGCCCACCGGAAGGTTAAAAAGTAAACTCATACTAATCTGTAGTAATTTATAGTGGTACGAAAATAGTAAACATCCGCGTCCAATGAACGTAGTACGAGCATTTTTACATGAGGATTTCTATGAGCCTACCGCACGGGAAATGCATGTCCATTATCCTGTTTTTGCGGTCCGTCCAAAAGCGTTAAACGTTTCTCGCGATTAATAATAATGGATCATCTGAAAGGCTAATGCATGTCCCAGTTCTCTCAACTCCCACACACTTTGCCGTTGAAATTCAAGAAGGTGAATGCAATTAACCACGTCCGCTCAGATTGCATTTATTACAAGCGTTTGTTAGTAGAGTACTTAATGCATGTGTTTGGCATTTTGGGGTCGGGTTAATCAGAATTTTGCTAGGTGTTCCCAGGCGTGGGACCTGTTTTTTTTATTATTCTTGTCTGGTTAAGAGAGAAATACATTACGTATTCCTGTCACCGTACTTGGCCCTCCATCTTTATCTTTCGTCACACAACTACAAAAATTGGGACGATTTGTAAGAGCACGCTACAGCTCCATTTTTGACCTGGCCAGATATTTAACCCGGGACCTCTTCACACAAAGTTGGCACTCTATCCATGAGCCACCCGAGCGACATAGTACAGAATGTTCAAATTTTAATATTTTAATATAGGAAGAACGAAAATTGCAACTCACATGCCTGCTAAGGCATATATATTCAACGAAAATTCTTGCACCCCATTGACAGCAACATAAACCTGCTCGATAACGGAATTTAGCGCTTTATGTGTAGTATTCGCCATCTCACCCAATACTAATTAAATACCCCACTTTTAAATACCCACTTTTGAATCCCAAGGAAATATTTTGCCATAAAGTTTTCAGTTAATATAATTGACATTATGTGTTTAAATATAAAGAGTTATATATGAGAAATATGTATTTTAACATATTGAATTGTATGTTATATTTATTTGTGAAAATACAAGTATAAAAAAGTTATAATTACAAATATATCGTCCTGTCGTTAATATTAAATCTATGACTACAACAAAATCATTTACTGTAAGTTTTACAATGCATTTTTTCCTTCAATTTAACAATGACAAAAAAGTTTTGAGCAGCAAAAAAACTACAGTATACCAGAGGCAGTTTTAGGTTAAATATTCATTCCCTGACATTTGACCGCAAATAAACGTATGCTTCTGTTCTCAAGCTCTGTGAGGATTGCGAAAGAACACCGGTTCCATGAAGTTAAAATCCACGCACCCTACTCCGTATTCAACGCTCGCACCCATCTGTCCACACTGCTTCACCCCCAACTCGCATGCACATTTCAGCGACGGTCTGGAGCCGGAGGCCACGAATCAATAAGCGATGCAATTGGGCAGATGGCCTGGCCGCAGCGACCGCCCATCAGAGCCTCCCTTCCCACCCCCTCAGATTCACGCAACCCTAAATGCAATTCCTGCCCCACACCCACCACACCTCCACTCCCACCTTCACGGTAACCTCCTCCCCCTCCCCCTTGTGGCATCTGTGGCCGATGCCACGAAACAACACTTCGAGCGCTGCCTGCCACGCCGGTAGATCGGCGTGACGCTACAAGGAGCGCTAGGAGCAACGCCAGTTGCCGCTGGCGATAAGCGGCCGGGTTACGCCCGACCGCGCACGGCGAACGGCGGGACTACCCCTGCGGAGCAAAGGAGGGGCCGGTGGCGCTCTCCCTCCCCAGCGGCGCTATATAAGCGGGGCGCCGCGCCACTGCAGCAGTTCGAGTGCGAGAGTGAGTAGCAGTAGCAGGAGGCAGTACGCGGAAACGAGGCAGTACGCGGAAACGAGGCAGTACGTAGCAACGAGGCAGCACGCAGCAACGAGGCAGTACGCAGCAACGAGGCAGTACGCAGCAACGAGGCAGTACGCAGCAACGAGGCAGTACGCGCGCAACGAGGCATTACGCAGCAAGTCAGCACTCAGTAGTCAGTGCGCAACCGTGGAGCCAGCCACGACGCAATACGCCGCAGTGGAGCCAGCAGTCGACTCAGTGGTAGTCAAGTCGAGTCGAGACAGCAGTAGACTCCGTGGTCGAGTCAGAGAGGCAACAGCCTACGATCGGCAGAGTTTGGGAGTAGGAATCAGGAGTTCGTGCAGAAACATCATGTTATAAGGTTTACCAGGAAGAAACCCTGGCTTTATATTTTATGTTTTTAATTTGAATTATGGAATAAAATTGTTGTTCTAACTTGAAATGATTTATTTCCTTAGTTAGGATACAACACCCCTCCTCCCACACAATTTAGAATTCGCTATTTCTCATAGGGACAGAAATATTTCTCAATTTCTAGCTCGGTCTGACTTTCCTTTAAAGGAAAGGTCAAACGACAGTATTCTTCAAGCCTTCTACCCTCTTTGTTGCGGAAATTATAATTTCATTTCATTTATTTAGAATACTTGTGTGCCATAGAATAACTCCATAATTTTAAAAATTATAATAAAAATGTTTACTTTGACAAATAAAGCAATTTCTAGTTTCCTAAAAACATTTACATTTACACACCTCACAACTTTATGGTAAACTATTAAGGTATATTCATTAATAGTATGCATTGATCACATTTATGAATGTGTTGCATTGAATTCAATATATGAATGTAGTGCTTAATATATTTTCATTAAAAAAACAAAGTTGACATCAAGAACTCATCAAATACACACGATGAAGAATATCACAAACGTTTAGTCGCCTTATTTCCTCATGCATATTCGTGAAAACTGCATTCCAATTGCTTGAACCGTTTTAAATGGGCAATAGGTACTCTGTCGTGTAACTATACTAAGGTATTTATTTCTACTTGTACGGAATTTGCAAAATTCTAGAACGTGTTTTTATATCCAACTATAATTATTAGTGCGTAAGAGATCTACACAAATTATCATCAGTTGAAATTGAACATTATTTACTGAAATTAGCCAACCATAATATCTCAATGGACTACAAAGACAAACTTTGCTGCAGTAAAACTAGTTTGAAGAAGTTCCCTCAGTGGGACCCATTGCAGCAAAGCAACTCTACCAAAACCTGTAACTTTCTTAACGTTTTCCACTCCCGACAGTACAGAGGTTTTTTATAGTACAAAGAACATTACTAAGAGCTTGATTTTAGGTCGTTCAGCCGTTAGGCTCTTTCAGATGTTAATTGAACACAAAATACAAACATAACTCAGACAAGAGAAATAGCACTCTTTAATATCGTCAGAGGAAACTCAGTCGAGCTCCTACAAATTGATGGTGTCTTAGGACTTTTCAACGTGATGTGTGAAAAAAGGAGTAGAGACGATACTTGTTTATATGCCTCGGGATTGGGGGGACTGTGATACCTACTTGAAAATACAAGATGCTGGCAACCTTTTGCATATTAAAAAAATCATTATTAGAGATATGGTTTTTATGCAGTTTTGGATGGAGACCATTTTTAAGTCAGAACGGAGAGACTTATTTCTTAAATCAGGAAGCTTCTGCTTCCTTTTATTTTAGACTGTAGCCTGTCTTTTTTAAACAAAGGAAATATAGTTTAAAACAACTGACATTTTGATTGTTGTCATCTGTGTTCCGAGGCTTGTCCTTTGTACTACGAGCATTCTGACATATTTTATATTGGGCAGGTCGCTAGTCTCACCCGATAACCCTCCTCCTTTACCCGGGCTTGAGACCGGCAACTGCATTACTGGGCTACTCGATCTACCCAGCAAATACCGCGGGTAGAGTTAAAAACAGGACGCATTCGTGACTATTCTTAGTATTTTATTTTTGAACATATGAATTTTGTTGAGATGAGTAGGATCAGCATTATACTAGACCAGTCAAGCATACAATAATATGAGGTCGTATAATGGTTTTGAATAGTAGAAGTGAACATGTGGGAGGAAGAGAATAATGACGGATTTCTACTCCCATTGTATAATACTGTCATTTGATGACTGCGACCAGTTGCATAATGATATCCATTTGGATGCAGATTTCATTGTAATACAGGTACTCGATCAATCACAAGGAAGTTTCAAACCAAGTATTGGTACTTAATTAATCATTGAAAATCGTTCTAGTAAATTTTTCGTTCGATTGTGTACATGAAAATTACATGTGATATTATATTACGCTTGTCAGTTTTAATTTATTTTATTATTAGTATTTTAGTGGAAATTATTTAAAATAAATTGGATCGTAATTTCACTTTGATCCTATTTGACTAGTGCAGTTCACCCTCCCAGGCGGGCAAGTAGCCACAGAAACCTGTGGCAGCATGCGAGAGTATGGTTAGGGGCTGTCCGCTAGGTGGCCTTGGCTAAATCCTGCGTGTAAACTGCCAAGAAATGATTCAATTTAAAAGTCAATTTAAAACTTATAAAAATCGTATGAAAAGTACCGTATTAAACTCGATGTAATGGTATAAATACACTGGTATGAAGTTTACGATACTCGCTCGTATCGTAATATCAGACTCGTGTATTAATACCCATCATTACATCATCGTTTCATAATGTACTATTGAGCACGGGCTGCTATTCCATTGACCGCGCTGCCCCCACGGAGTCCTTCGCCTAGGCGAAGCAGCACGGAAGGCCTGGCTGTCACGGTCGAAGCGGCGTCCGAAGGGTAGCCATGCGCAGAACGCACCGGCCGACGATCTGCCGCACACGCGCGCCCATACGCACGCCACGGCGCGGTATGAGTTGGCACGCCTCGCTGGGCGGGCGTTCCAAGCAGGGCTCGCCGACGCGCGCGCCTCTTTTGGGAAGAGGAGAGGGAGCCGCGTTAGACACCCTTGGGATTCGCACTCGTTTGAGGGCTCCCTCGAGGCGAGGAGACTCCCGAAAAAGCTGTGTTCGGGTTCAAAACAATTTTAAACTAAATGTGCTACAGCCGCACGTATTTTCTCGTATCATTTGTAACTCATACGTACTTTTCTAATACCGCCCATCTTCCTACTTTTTGTATTTTGTTTAGCCATTAAATTTCCCCTAAAGGGCAATGGCCTCGGAGCCGTCAGATCCCGATCAGGAACCCACGATGTCTCGAATTCGCTTAACCTTCGTGATTTTGTGTAGTTAACGAATTCGGCTAGCGACGCCGGTTTTGCGGCCGTGGCCTTTCCGTTCCAGCATTTGCCTGGATGACGAGTAAAACCACGAAAACTCCTGTCAGGATTGTCGGCACGGTGATTGAACCTGGGCCTTCGAATGCGAAATCAGCGTGCTACGTCCTGAACTACTTTCAGGCTTCACTTAGTCTTATATCCTACTAACACTTGAAAAGATCAAACTATTTTTACTACAAATTACGCAAACGCAACCAATGTCCGTGTAGAATGGGCCAAATAAACTCCATCGAAAGAATTCGGAAGTACCAGCAAAATTTGTTAAGAGGAGAAATTCGTTAAGAAATATTTCTAGCGTGAGAATCACTGGTGAACCATAATGAAGAAGCATGGTTGTGTATATTTTACAAAACATTAGAACAAATACCGACATGGAGAGAATATAGTAAAGAATGAATGAACTCATTATTAGCTCATCACGACTATATTAGAAAAATCGGCCAAGAAAACAGAGAACTGATGTGGAAAAATACTCTGTTGTAAGTAAGACTATCGAGTCATTGAATGTTTGCCTGAGCACTTATGGAGACTTTTCCCACAAACATAAAAACTTGTAGGTTAATATTAGATCGTAGTAATAGTGTTGTAAGCGATAAGGTGAAGGGCCTCTTCATTTAGTAGGCATGTCCTAAATGAAATAATATTGTACTATGTATTGTTATGTATTTTAGTGTCTTTCTTTATTATATTATTGTTTAAAATGTACAATAAGTGTGAAGAATTTGCACTGCCTTAAGGTACAAATCAAATTAAATAAACTATCTATCTAATAATATTTTCAAAATAGCCGACCGAAATAAATGAAAGACATAATTTGAAAAAATGCAGTCAAAAAAATCTTTAACTTCAAATGTACTGCATCGCTCCATTTAAGCAAATAAAATTAAAGACAATTTTAAGACATTTTTAAGTGACCTGTAAGTCGACTTAGGTTGGCGCCGCATCTTGCCATCCAGTGGGGGAAGAACTTCGCTGTCTTCTGCGATTAAAACGTGCCCTATACGTACTGGACAAGCAACCTTAAAATTTGACGCATCCGGAATCACTAATCAATGAATGAATGAAGCCATCGCGGCTAAGTGAACATCGGATCTGATTAGTGAAATTGTCGGAGGATTTTCATTTTATCGGATATTTTGCAAGAGTTTTTTCATGCGAAAAGTATGTCAAGGACACTATGAATTTTCCGCTGTGAGTGAATGAGTAAGTGAGTGAGCGAGTGTGTAAGTGAGCAAGTGAGAAAATGAGAGAGCAATTGAATAAGCGAGTGGAGTGAGTGAATACCGAGTATATTTCATTTCCGAATGCGCCAACTACTATTTTCATCAGTCCTGTGAGTGTAGTGCATGTTATAACCGCGATGATGGTCCCCAGCTGGAAAGCGAGATCTGTCACCAACACACGTTGCCCAGAGGAGTTTTTCTTCTCCAGAAATGGTGCCCTGCTGGAGAAAATCGGGAGCTTAATCATATCCCTGCTGGGATTCTTTAAGCTCCTGACACGTGCTGTGTGTGTGTAGTGTATGAATTTATAAGTTTGTGTGCGCGTGACCAGTAGATAGGCTAGAATAAGGGTAAGGAAGAAAAGATTGAGCGGGGTCTGTGGCCCGTTTATTGTATGATGCCCGACATTCGCCTGGTACTGAATCGTCTGAAAAACCATTGATCAGAGACCAATCACATGGAGACTTCGATTTCCTGTGCCATCCGCTGCTCGGCAAGTTGTCACTGAGCCATCTTAGCCATTCCTGTCGTTGTACTCGACCTACGGGGTTTAGTTATGCCCAATGTTCTAACTACTCACTCTCCTACGTGCGCTCTACAGAATAATATACGATAAACTTTCAAGGTTAAAGAGATATCAACCACAATAGTAGACTACATTTTTTAATGTGTAGAGAATTTAGCCATGTAGTGTAGAAAATTGTGTAGAAAAATGTTGTAGAAATTTAGCCTGGCTAAATTTTAAAAAAGTGTCTACTATTGTGGTTGATACCTCTTTATCCTTGAAAGCTTATCATGGAGTACAAAAGATCTTTGTTGTCATACAGAATTAGAATAATATACGAGTAAATACGAGGATAATATACGGAGGATATATCGTGTTGATCAGGTAACAGCAGAAGGTTGAAGTTTTTTTTTTATTTTATCGCGACCTTAAAGTAAAAAGGTTCTATCTAACATTTTTTCAAAAAATGACTTTATGTTATATTTGTAATGGTAGCGATGAGATTTACATAACCTCTAAGTTATATTGATCTACGAAGCTTAGTTTCTGAGATACAGATAAGGTAAAATGGTTCTATCTGCAAAACGTACGTTCAAGTTCGGGAAAAAAGGTTCTATCTGCTTCACCGCGCAAACCAATCTGTTTACATGTATGTGGACATTATCTTGTTGGCTGCGCAAAGTGTCCAGGTATTGTAAGATCTTTTGAGAAGCAGATTTAATTGCAATGTTGTGTGAAAGTGAAATTGAAGATGCTGTTTTTGAGCATTCTGTTCTGAATACGATCCTAATGCGGCAAGCAGTACTGAAGAAGACGAGACACCGAGGCAAAACAGTGCTGTAAGCACTGTTTGTGTTAAAGCAAAACAGTTCTGCAAGAAGGTAAACATATTTTTATAAATATCGAACTATTTATTCTTTATCGGGTTTAATTGGTACCATCCAGAATTTATAATAGTTCGGCAAAATTGGGCATTTGGATATTCCTTACGACATCTGAGGGAATGTCTAGCTAAATCAAAAATTTATAGGTATGCGACACAAACTATTTGTACTCCACTTCACATGTTGATATAATATTATAAAATTGGTTACCTGTAAATCCTGTTTACAACCCGGATTATTACGATTTTACTTCTTTTCGGTTAATACGTAAATGTATTGTTAACCCTTCGTTAGGAGCGCATGTATCTAGTAGACCCAATCCGTTTTAAGAACTCAATATCTCGCTGTGTTGTGGCTGTAAGTTTCGCAATCTGGTGGCATGTGTAATAAGAAGGATTGGAAAAAAGTGCAAGGGTCGAAGAAACATCAAGCTGGCTTAGAACATTTAAATTACAGAGGCAAGGTCATCAAGCTTAACAATTTAACAAAACTACAAATGTGGAAATTTTTGTCGTCACAACTGCACTCTAAATGTCACTCCAGAAGAGCAAGAGAGATTATTTATTTCGTTTTACAAATTGGAAACTCATTCTGAAAAGGTCAGCTACATACTGAGGACATCAGATTCTTTCCAGAAAAGAAATCCAACAGAAAATATTCTAAACCTTCGAAAGAAGAATACATTCGTTTACAAGTTTTATGTTTCAAAAAAGAAATTATTGTGTGTAAGAAGTTCTACCTCAACACTTTCTATAAGCCAGAAGATGATAAATAATGCACATTTACACAAAGATAAATAACAGGAACACAAAATTGGACGATCGAGGTAGCAAAACTAAGGATAAAATACCAAAGACGTGAAAGACAGAGTGAGGGCACACATTAAATCTTTCCCTAAAACAGAGAGTCACTATTGTAGACCTAGTACTACTAAGGAGTGCCTCGCCTCCAACTAAATATCACGAAAACGTACGACCTCTACAAGGAATGTTGTGTAAACGAAAGATGTCAATTTGTAAAATTATCTATATATCGGAATATTTTAATGAAGAATTTAATTTGGATTTCTTCAGCCAAAGCGGACAGATGCGAATACAGAATTAATGAGTTGGAAAATAATATTTCTAATGATTTAAAATTAAAATACACTGAAAACGTAGATAACAAGGAAAACAGGAGAAAGGAAAGAGAGGAAGATCATAAGATCAAAGATGAACATACAATTGTAGTGCCCTTTCATTTAGAAAATGTGATAGGAATTCCGAGAGCAAACAAGTATTTTTAGGGAAAATTAAATTTATTTAACATGACAGTTCATGTTTCCCAACCAAAGATGTATATTGCGCAATTTGGACAGAATTGACAAAGGTCATTCTGGAAATGACATTGCAAATGCCGTTTCCCAAATTTTGGAAAAAATAATTCAAAACTCACCTAAGGTAAAACATATTAAATGTGGAGCGACAGCTGTGTACCAAAAAACAATAATCAGATGATGTCTCTGGCAATGAAGGACTTCTAAAAAAAACACAAATCGATGACATAGTTTTGAAATACTCTACTGCTGGTCACTTGTGTATTCAGGAAGTACACAATGTCATTCACCAGATAGAGAAAGCTCTGAGAGCTAGTGAATTCTGGTCACCGATTTCTTTCATGCGGATACATTTGGCAGTAAATAGAAAAAAGCCACTAAATATTATTCAGATGAAAACAATGCATTTTAAGGATTTCCATAAAAGCAGCAGACATCTTCATTTTAATAAATACCTTTCTCCCAATTTCGCAATTAAAATTCACTCAAAGACTAGCTGAAGTAGAGTGTAAAATTAAACATTCTGATTCACAATTTTCCACCGTAAATGTGCGACCATACATTTCTACAAGATGGGTGCCGAAAAGTTTTCTCCCATCTATCCACCTGTGCAAACGTACGTGGCGTACTGCCTGTGAAACGTACATGCAAAGAGAAGTTTTTAAATAAGGAAAAGGTAGCCGATTTAGCATACATGTTGAAATGGATGCCAACTCTGGATCAAACCTACTTCATAGAATTGCTTAAAAAACAAAAATAATATTATGGCTACGCGACATTTTACTTTAACTGTTTGTAATATATCATTTCAAATTTAAGTGTAATTCAGTAATTTACAATAGGTTACTTTTTTCCACTTCTAGTTGACTAAGTCTAAGTAATGACATGAAATTAAAATTGAGTACTCTAAATAAGATTTTTACTAAAATGTAAGCACATTTCTTGAATTCTTTAAAATTTAATAAATGATATAGTTACATGTATATTTGCAATTATTTAAGTAATATACCAGTCCAATTTTCCTACTAACAAAGATAGAACCTTTTTGCTCGAACTTGAAAATGCATATAGAGAGTAAAAGGTTCTATCTGTAAAAATAGGGTCTTGGTTTCTACCAAAGTTACAATGCTTTTAGAATAATTATCAGTCTACAGTTGTGCTTGGATGTCAAGTACACTGACAAAGTTTCAATACATTAATAAAATAGTTTTGTTTTAGAGAGGGACAAAACTTTGAAATGCTCTCCTGTAAAATTTACTGCGGTGCAGATAGAACCTTTTACTTTAGGTTCGCGATATAGCAAAAGCCAAAGCTGATGCTGCAGCATTGTATTCCTTTCAATGTACAATCGAATAAGGAACCACCACACTTACCCACCAAATCATATTTATGACGCGTTAGAACAAAATATGTCCAAAGAAACAATGCACAATTTCAATGGTGAGTTATGGGTTTGAAATGTCAGTAAGATAACCACTCACTGATATGGAGGCTCAGGGCATCAATTAGTGTCATACAAAGCCTCTAAGAGAAATCTCCTAGAATTCAAGTCTTGACAGTGACAGCATTTTGACACTAGATAGATCGAGTTCAACCGCTGTCTGGAGGAAGAATTCTATCATCCGCTTCTCTGATTAGTAGTTCTCCGTGATTTTTGCGATCAACAAGGAGAGTGCCGGAGTAGTTCCCTAACAAACGGGCCAACTATATTCCTTCTTCCTCCTTTACTCATCCCACCTATACATACGTACATTTACATGCATTTCACTTCCACACATGTCAGGACACCAGTCGGGAGCTTAGAGCTTGTCCCGGCTGGGGCAGTGCCACGATGGTGACAGATACCTCGCAATGTGACGTAGGTCGTTACCGGATCTCGCAGTCCTGCGGAGAAAGAACATCGACACTTCCCACGATTAAAAAAAGCCCAACCTGTCGTTATTAATGACTTTGCAAATACGCGGTCGCGGAAACATAAATCAAATAGTCAAATGTAACCGAGGTGGACGTTTTTAAAAATATATTTCGACTAGTGAGAATCGTTGGCCGCGCGTAACGTAAGTGCATCGTCTGCAGTGGGGCTGTGAGCGAGAGAGGGCTCCGAGCCGACGGAACAATTGCGCAGCGTCTGCGCCGCCCAGAGCCCTGCGCATCCCCTCCCTCTCCCTCCACCGCAGGCGACTTCGGCACACGATTGCGAATCTCGCAGCCCCGCATCTCCGCCGACCTCTACAGATTACACGCTTTCCAGGTTCATTCGAAATTGCTTCAGCAGCGCAAGCAGAACTCCGCCTCAAGAATGCCATAGTGCAGTTCGAAACTCATTAACGGCCTGGGGAGGAAATGGTGGACCCCATATTCGTGATATTGACGAAATATTTGATATTAAACTTCCGACAGAGACACTTCGGTAGGTGGAGTGAAAACGTTTAAATTTCGTAAAATTAGTCAAATGCGAGATATAAAAAACAAAGTTCTCAGGCTTGCCCAGCTGACTAATGGCATAAAAACTAAAAATAGCCTAATGGTCTTGAAACACTTCACACTAAAGGATTTTTCACTGACATAAGTTCGTTATTATTTCAAAAATGTATGTTTTAATGTGACGAACCTTATCAATTTCTTGAATATGCATTCTCTTCATATGTTGACAGCCTTCGTACACATTTCATTATGATGATTGCTTAGTGATTCCGAGCCCGTCAACTTTTAAGATCATGAGTCCTGTAAGTGTAGTTCATGTCTTATCGTGGGAGATGGCGCTGATCTCCCCCGCTAGATGGCGAGATCACGCGGCGACCTAACGTCGGCTGGGGGGTTCCCCAACCAGGTATCTCTCACAGACGGACACAGCGCCACTCAAGACAAATTTACGCTCCCGATGGTCTCCCGGCATGTGTGATAGTATAAAGCCTGCATATGTAAGTTCGTTGTCAGGGTAGGTAAGGAAGAGGAAGAAAGATCGCGCGCGGTTTGTGGTCCCGTTTGTTAGGGTGGAGCTCTGGCATTCGCCTAGTGTTGAGGAGAACCCACGGAAAACTACTGATCAAAGCAGCCGGCCGCTAGAATTCTGCCCCAGACAGCAGTTAAATTCGAGCTAGATATCAGTCAAGTGTCGAAAATCCATAACCCGTAACGGGATCTATATAAGTTATAATAAATAAATAAAGATTTTGAAAAAACAAAATAACGCAGAAAAGTGGCAAATGTATCATCTATTACTGTACAATTAACATTTAAATCTACAAAAGTAAAAGAAATAATTTGGAGGTCGGTTTGAGAAAAATCTTGTTTCTATTTTTTAATTGCTCATACTTCACTCAAAATTGATCAAAAACTATTCATATTTGTACAATTGGAATTCCCTTTGTATCCTCGCAAGTTAGAGGTACAGAACTAATGGGAACATTATTTAATGCTTCTGAGAATCTTTCCGAATGGATTTCAAAAAACAGAATTGGGAGGGAGGTTGTTGACTCAGAAATGGAATAATTTTCTCCCTCGCAGAGAAGAATAATACTTTTCCAAGGAAGCATCAAAACTCTACAGGGGCGATCCGCGGTACATCCGACAATTCGTACCTGTATTATTACTCGGTAAAACTTCGTATGCCTCCTACTGATGCAAACGAACATTTTCTGGAAAAAGTTGAAATGAGAATAAAGGAAATGCTCATTCACATACATATTACACCCAATTTGTTGAAATTTTATATTTTTTCTCTAAATTATGTTTATAATGAGGAATCATTGTATAAACATTTTTAATTATTTACAAAAAACCATGAATATTTTTCAGTTTGTCGTCATTCTACGTTAGGAATATAAAATCAATCTAAAAATTGTAATCCAAATAAATACGAGTTTTTATTTTTAATGTTATCATATTTAAGAGAACAATATCAAAGAACCTTACTCATGTAGGCATACTGGCACAAAGAAGTTTGTCTCTTTCTAAAGGAGTTATTTAAAACCTATTTTTCAAAGTAAAGGGAACCAGAGATAATTGTTGTGTTAACTAAAAGAATCAATTACATATTGATGGTAAACAAAGTTTTAAGTACCGAGGAATCACATAATCAAATTTCGTTCCACTAACTAAAAATGCGATAAATTTAACTCCCACAAATCAATATTTGCTCTGAAGCAAACAATTTAGTGTTTAATGACCATTTTTTTACTGCAAAAAGCAATGGATTTTTATTTGGTGACATTTTGAACTATCGTTTTAAAATTAAAAATTATTTACGGTGGTAAAACAAACATTAAAAATATTGTTAAATGTGAAGGTAACACTTTAAGTCGAGATAGTGGAGAAAACATCTGTTTATTCCAATGCACGCAAAATTGAAAAAAGGTATGCAACCTCCGCCCATGTGAGTTGTATCTATGGTTTTGCTAGATACCTAGAAAACTGAAAAATACATTACAGTTTCGGTTTTTACTGAGAAATTAAAATATTTGATTGTGCTATTTTCTTACTGCACTCATCTTCTAAATTCTCATATAAATGTTTCGCTTCTCTGGTTAGACCCAGCTGGTGTCAAGCGACAGCCAAGCAGCTAAGAAAAGTCTGCATGACA
>JAHLJT010008154.1:0-23047 GCA_031308135.1 Acheta domesticus
ATTGTAAGCATTCATGGTCTTTTAACGGTCTAAACCAAATGTAAACACTTTTACACATTTCCAATTTTACGCTTCAAAATATCAATTAAATCAAACTCACTGAACTCATTGCAGCCCATTACGGTTTTAAAAAGTATAAAATAAAAGATAACGCGCTACGTTTATATCCAAAATTGTATACACAAGCATAAAATTCTTTAAACGTCACAACAGCGCAAACAGCGCAAAGCTACTCTCAGCGCTGTTCCCAGTGTTCGCAATAAGCAACATTTCAAATTGTTTGGCCAATCACAGTGCGTCACAGTGTCTTCTAGGACTTGATAATCATCCCTAAATTATTTACTACCTGATTTAACAAATCGACGTCGAATTCAAAATTTATAAAATTTTGCAAGTTGTCGTAAATATTTGGCAAAATGACAAATCTTTTTATAGAACATTTTACTAATCATTGTTAGATATTCCTTGGGGAACAAGATGTGTTATGGTTTTCCTCGAAGATCTTGGGAATCGAAATGTTGTTCGCGACGGAAAACAGCGTAAACTGGCGTAAACGACGAATGCGAAAGTGAAAAGTGCTGAGACGTAAAGTTTGTGTTTCGAGTTGTCTTCAAAAAAGCATCGTAAATTTAAATTATGGCGGACAATATGGGCTCGACAGAACAGGTATTTTAGTGTGAATATGGGTGTATCATTACCTTATCTTTATTGCTTTTTATCTGCTTATTTATTCCGTTGTGATTGGCTTTGACAGAATTGGAGGATTTATCTCTTTGTGTTGTGGAAAATGGATGACAAATGTGACAATTAAGCATATTAACTTTTTCAGGAAAAACGTGTTAAGCAGTGAAAAGAGAGTTAGAAGGATGGCGAGAAGTAATACATACCAGTGAACTCGATTTTGGTTGTGGGAAAAGAATTGGTATCCTGGAATGTTGGTTGGGCTGACCACCACTGTAATTTTTGTAAGTTTAGTTTTGTTTGAAATATCTGATATATTTAAAACTGAATTGTGTTTAATTATTATTTATTGTTTAACAAGGTTTTTGTGGTACTGGATCCGTCTGTATTGACAACTGTGTCTGTTTCTTGGTCTCATAACTACATTGGTTGATTATTTAGTTCCAACTTTGACAGCAAGCATCTGCCATCCTGATAGTTGGACTGGTCTGAAAGAACGTAAACTGGAAGAAATTTGCCGCAATTTAATTGCTACACAAACGCAGTTGATGTTCTATGGGCTCTGTTTTTTATGACATGCGTCAGTCACGCCCTCGAGTGGTAAGTGCAGTTTTTGGTTCATTCTTGGTACAATGTTTCTTTGTGCTACTTAATTATTTTATTTTATTTTTTTTTCCCCAGCTACTACACCGCTGTTGTTTCATCGTCTACTTTGTCTTGCCTTGGCTGGAAATGTGATAAATAATCTCCTGCTTACTTATATTTTGAGTAAGTTGAACTTTTACATTTTTAGCTTGCTAACTATCTTATAGGGTACTCATTATGTTGTAATTTGCTTATATGATTCAACATGTTTCTAATATTTTCAGTAACCTCCTGCTGTCTTATTCCCTGGACTTGAAGCATCATGGGCTTCTTCACAAATATCTTGGCAGATTTGCTGTGTGCAGCTATAGAAGTCGCAAGAGGTCTTAAGCAAAAGAAAAATTAATATTTAATATGTGAATTTTACTATTTGAGCATATGGTGTTTGCAAAGCAAAGGGTGGGTTGCTCCTTTGGAAAGTTTTTCTGTGACGCTTATTCCACTGCAACGAAAGTTGAATGCTTCTGCAAGTGTGATATCTTGGTTCTCCTATTATTTTTTCGTGTACTAAGCAGTTCAAGGACTAGCAATTTGCCAACACTGGGCCCACTAATGTGTTATTTATTTCTATATTTATTGTGTATTCTTTACAGTGCGAAATATGAAATTATCCCATCAAGTGGAGTGAAGAATACTCATTGATATATTAAGAAAATGTATTGCTACTGTTCTTGAGTGCAATTAACCTACTGTGTAATGTATGTGGCCACAGTATCCTGGCTTATTCATGCTGAGCTAGTCATATAGATAAACATTCACATTGGTATTAATTTATAATAAGTTTTTATGTGTTATTTAGCTGTCCTGGTTTTTCTACTGCATGTGGATGTGCCTTTAAATGATATAAGTTTATGGAAGTAATGTGTTATAAGACTGAGTTTGTATGCAGTAAATAAATTTTAGCAGTATTGAATACAAATGTATTTTTATTTATAGTTGCCACATGTCATAGCTCAAATAGTCATTCTTGGGAAATGCCAATGATTCTTACTGCAAAGAAAAGTTCAAAAAATGGATTGCAACTGATGAAATTAACGACAAGCGCCGCTTGTTAATTCTCAAGGGGAGAAAACAGGAGAGCAATCATATACTCTCTGACATTAGAGACGATTGATTGTAACGATTTATAATTATAATCGTTAAATGGAACAAGTGAATTACCGCGATTGAAAATCGAAATCTTACTCGATAATCGAAGTCGTAACCCGGCGCCCATGCTTGCCGGTTACATGTGGATCGAAGTTCTATGCAAAGTTCTAGCCTTCCCACTTATGTAAGTGCTTTGCTTTGTTCTCGGGGAAGGAAGAAGTGCGCACGACCGACGGGACGGATCCCCATCAGGGGCGTGAAACTAAGATAGGAAAACGGGCGTAATGATTTTTGCGCCATCTATCCTATCGTTGTAGTGAGCGAACTAAACGGTGTGACGTCACAGAATTCAAAAGCTGCCGGTGGCAATGTAGGCGTGGCTTTGATTCGTTACTGGTACGTGCTGCTCAGGGTGCTGTTTCAGGCGACATTTTCTGCTTTTTGTTAGTATTTAGAATGTCATGCCTTTTAAATAGAGTGAATCGTGCCACGACATTTATTTGCCGTGTCTAAAACTTCATTTTCGGCTTTTTGGAAGATTTTAAGAAGACTGGAGGTAGGCAATACATCGCTTGGATTTTCGAAACCATCCAGCAGTGGAGGTATTATATTCATTTTGAAATCTTATTGCTTAATTGTAATTGATTATTTAATTTCTGAACATTTCTACCGTGGAAAATAGTCTTGAAAATCCTTAAATCCATATAGTATAAGCCTAACATAAGTAGATGTGTCATTTATTCTGTACTAGTGGTTCAAAAGTGTTTCAATTATATTATTTCCAACTGATCAATTCGCATGGTATTGGACAAGTTTTATATTAATCCATTGTTTGCATTGCCCAGTTATTTAAAATGTCACATTTTCAAATGAGACAATACAGTTTTTTATTGTTTTTTGACCATAATAAATAGAATATAAATAAATGTACATAATTCGTTATTGTTTGCATTTCTAGAATAGGTACACTCTCATTAGTTTATGACAAAATGTAATTATTAAATTTGCTTAGGATGTACGAGTTAAGTTTCCATTCTGGAGAGGTGATATCGAGATGCAGTATGATGTGATGGCAAGATATAAAAAAAAAAAAATTTTGACTTCACCAACGCTAGAAGATGGAACTTCACCAAAACAGTGTTTCCTACAAGCCCAACGCTGTTTTCAAAGAACATTCCAAGAAAATCCTATTACTAAGTGTGCCAGTGTAAATTTTTTCCCCCTTGAAGCTGCAAGGGCGTGTGAGTCTGAATGATATTATAGACAAGTATATTATTTTGGTTAACTTATAAATCAAGTAATATTTGCCTTGTTTAGAAAATCTTGATTAACAAGTACTGGAAATTATAAATAAATAATGAAACCAATTTAGAGTTTTGTGAACAATTAAGAAAACGTTGGTTCTCAGAATGTGTAATTAAAGAACTGAGTGTAATGAAATATTGTATTCTTATTATCTAAAGTTTATTTTGCAAATTTATAAATATTAAGGGCACTGTCCAAATGAGGGAAAATATTTTTGTATATTTCAACTTCAATGTTACAAGAGGTTAATATTTATTATGATGATTTTTTAATTAAATTTAGCCAAATTTGAATTGGTAAATGAATCATCTGAATAAATCCTGTATCAATAATATTATTGCTTAGTTACAGGAAAAATCTATTTGAATTTTACTGAATATACTGTCAAAAGTAAGTCACAATTCAGTATTGTTTGCTTATTTGTTGATTTCAATGATAGTTTTATGTTGTCAACATTGTGTAAATTGACGTGCTCAGATGAGCAGTAACCAATCAGATTGCTATAGAAAATGAAAAATCTCATATTTGTAGCCTTAACAGAAGAAAATGGTGCGCAATTTTTTAAAGAGGAAAAACATATGAATAACTCTACAGTTTGATAAAAAGAATGAATTATAATTTAAATTTTGGAATGATTCTTTACAAGTCTTGCAGTTGAATGTTTTTAAAAATTACTTTGACATACAATCAGGTGAATTGATTCCAAAAATGCTTTTTGGGGTTGGAATTTCATGGGATCATCTCAGGCATCTCTACATTCATATGTTCCTGTTCATGTGTTTGATTCATAGGGCTGGGAAACAATTTTTTTTTAAGTAAACAGAAAGTTTCCTTCTGTTTTGTCACAATTCTCAATAAGTTTGGCATGACGCGTTCATGTTATAAATAAAAATGTTCTGTGTGAATTAAAAAGTTATTGAGGAGCCGGAGTTCAAATTAGACCATTGTAATATTCGATATAGCAAAAACAATTTTTCTTAGGGGCCCTAATTCACATTCCTGCTTCTAAAGCGGCGACTCCAAGATTGCGTAAATTTATGTCTTAATGAGAGGAAAATTGTGAAGATCGAATTCCATAAGGATGGAACTTTTTCGTCTGTTAGTGTGTGGGTTCACAAATTCTCATTTGTTAATATCTTTTGCTTTCATGTTAAAAAGTTTGTGAGGGCTACTATTTGATCCAACAGATGATGAATTGAGACCTTCCACTTTCCCATTGCTTGAAATTGAATAAATTGTTTAAAAAATTTAAAACCTCTGCTGTTGCAAGATCATCTTTATTAGGAATTTTTAAAGTGCCAGATGGAGTTTCAAATTCAACTACAAAAAAAAGTGGTAATTGTACACATCCTAAAATATTTTTGCAACCAATTTTTATATATATGTACCATGCAACACAAGCGCCTTTAAAAAATATTGGACCCTCTGTTCTTGACTTGGAAATTGCATACTTAACTTTTGCTTGTAGCTCCATACAACATTAAACTTCATTCAAGTGTTTTGTGGGATGTGGTCCAATAAATTTAAGAGCCTAGAATTCGAGAATAATTAATAATGTGAAATTGAAAATGAATAAGAATCCTGCGTATGCAAATTAAATTGAAATTGTGAAAGCAAATAAATATTTAAATTTATATTTACCATCTATTCACGATATAAATTCCATGTATGCCAACACTGATTCACTAAAAACCTGTGTGATATATTTAACTCATTTTTTTCATTTTGTTGGTTACATAAGTTGATAGATACAATTTCCTCATGACCTTATTAATTTTGTTTACATATGTAACAAGGTAATCGACATTTCCTTTGATGTGTCATGAAGCTAATTTAGTTTCCTTCAAATTTCCTACATCTATTTCCAAAGTTTTAGTTAGAAGATTATTGTGAATTCCTTTCAGCCAAAAGAGGCACATTAAACAAGGCTGAATTATTTCTGTTTTGTCAATGAGGTAAGTTAATCCTAAAAATAATTATTTTCTGAAGATTATATAAATATAAAGCATTTATACAAAATATAATACTAAAAATAATGTGAAAATATTAATGTAGATATCAATATAAATTCCACACAGTAAACAATTGTAAAATCTGTTAATGCATCAGTTGTTGTGTTTGTTGTAATAATGATATTACAAAAATTCTGAAGAAGAGATGAATAAATTTCAAATCTAAAAATCATTCATGTTATTTTTTTTTTCATTGAACACAACTTATTTAAAAAATCCACAAAAACGCATAGAGAAATCAGAAATGTGACTATATAACATTTGAATATACAAAGAAAATATTTACTTTGAGCATTGTTAGCTTTTATTCTGTTTTCTAGTTTTTTCTAACACAGAATTAACAACTTTCACATTTCACGATCTCTAATTGCACTGTTTTGAAAAAAGACAACATAATATAATGTTAGAAAACTTTTTTTTGGTGCTAACTCTTTCATAATGAGTAATTAATTGTAAAAGTAGGATATGTAATGAAAGTTATTTTTACATCAATATTTTAAATAATTGTGTAATAAAAGTTAAATGACATTTACCAACAATATTAAAGCCACCATCTGTAACCACTCTAATGCATACATCATAGTAGCTGGGGTGTTGATGTTTGGTTACAACTGAAACTAAATTAAATGGGAATTTTCTATCATTTTTTCCAAGTTTTTCATCTATGTATTCGTGTCAAATATTCATTCAAAATTGTTATATGTAAACAAGATATTATTTAATGGTCTACAGATCCCAATTCATTGCGGAGATTGTACATTTTCTACAATAGAAAATACCCCCTTCTTAAAAGTGAGGTTCTGAATCACCAATCGTATCCAGGTGTGCTTATTTGATCAATTTCATTCGTACATACAATTTTATTATTTTTTTTAAATATTAAAAACATATTTTACCAATTAAATCTTCGCGATTTGTTTTTTCAACCATCGCTCTGGCCTAAGTTTATTTTTCGGGAGTTTGTGATACGGCAACCAAGAGGTTGCAATTATTTGTAGTAAAACGTAAGAAAAGCAGATAATACCCATGGATATTCCCTACACTCACCATAATCTGCATTCGCGCAACTTTATTCAAAATGCGCGCGAAAACGCAACAGCAGCGCTATCTTTGCTATCGTTGTGACCGAGGAACTAAAACTTTGTCCCCCGCTTTTTAACATTGAGTGAACCAGCCCTGGATCCCCATCGAGTCGTCCCCAGATCGTTTCCTTTTTGCTACATTTTCTGTTGAGCCGGCCTTAAATATACGAAGAAAATGGCGGCTGTTGCAGCATATATGAGGAATTCTTTAGTGAGGAGTGCAAGCATTTTTAGAAGAACATTTTGCAATGCAGTTGTTTGTAGGGGTCTCAACACACAACTTTGCATACACATCAAGATGGGTTTATTTCGCGGATCGGTTTTACTAACACCGCAGGTAAATTTCACTTCATTAATGAACTACATTGTCAATTCAACCGGGGCTGTGACGCGAGATTTATATTGCGTTTTGCATGAAGATTAAAATATTAATACAATTTTTTTGAGAATCGCAGAATTTTCTAATATTGCAGTCTTCATTAAATACTAACCTTCATGGAATTGAAGTACCCCACATTCAGTCAATTAAGAAGTGCTACAATATTTACAATTTACTCCCGCAGCACCTGCCCAAACAAAATGCCAGTCAAATACGTTGGTTTGCTGAAGCCAAACTCTCTGTGGATCAAATTCGAGAAAGAGTTCTTAAAGTTTGCACTGCCTTTGACAAGGTCACTGCTGACAAGGTACTTTGTATTTTATTTTTGTTTTCCATTTCTCTATTCAGAGATTGGTCACAACAAAAAGATATTTTAGTTCCAAGCCTCCTCTCAGTCTAGAAAGTATTCGTGACAGAGTATTATTGGTCTTAAAACTGTATGATAAGGTAGAGCCACAAAGGTATGGATATCAAATGCAGATATGAATGTCACATTTGATGGTTCCAGTATTTGTTGTTTTTTTTATAGTGATGCCAATAAATTTTGTTACTAACATAAATGTTTTATTGCAGTTGACAGTAGATTTCACATTTATCAATGATTTGGGACTGGATTCCCTGGATCACGTAGAGGTTATTATGGCGATGGAAGACGAGTTTGGTATGTCATCATCTTATAAAAAATTTTTTGCATGTTTTAAGTGTAGTGTTACTTATAAAAGATTGTTTCGCAGGATTTGAAATCCCTGATGGTGATGCAGAGAAACTACTGAGACCAGCAGATATTGTTCGATACATTGCCGACAAGGAAGATGTATATGAATGATAACTTTGAAGTGTGATAATTATTTTGTAGCATTGTTATTTTTGAAAGTTTGGTTGTATGATTTGTTGTAGGAGCCAATGTTTTTCAAACTGGCATCAAATTATCTCTTTCCACTAGTTAGTCAGAAAAGGAACTTTTTTGCCAGAATTGTACATTGGGAGATAGGTTGAACTACTACTGAAGTAAGTTTTGCCTTCACTGGTGTATATTAAAATGTAACATGTGAGAAACATTGATTGTTCTATTGCTTCAACTGTTGAGGTAATGAAAAATTGTATAAAAGCTTCTAGCCCTTTGAGCGATGGCACCAAGTACAGAAATAAAATTGTTGTCCTCAAACACATTGGGAAAAGAAAATGTGTATGATTTTTCGCATCAAATGATTCAAAATGAATTAAAAGATTAGATGCGAGCCTGCTTCTTATCTTGACCTTCCTTGAAAATTTTCCTTCTGGCAGAAATATGAAATTTGTGTAATGAATGATTAATCTGGGTTTGAGAAAAGAAAGAAAAAGGGTAACTATGAAAATCTTGCTACCTTTGGAAGTTCCAGACTACAGGAGTTTTATAGTGGGAATGTGTTCTGCGAAAATTTTGAGTATATTACAGAATTGTTTAAAACGTAGGTATACTATTTGCATAGTTTCGGGTTTTAATATATTAGAATTTGGTTGACAAAATCAACTATGATCATTTCCATTTCTTTTCACCATGCTTCATTGCTATAGATAATGTAAAATTGCAAAGATTCTTTATTTATCCCTATTAAGTTTGTGATTGTCTTTCTACTTGGGAGAGGTATGAAGGTGGGTTGTTTATCAGTCATAAGACATGCTAAATCCTCCATCACATGGTGAAATATGTCAAAATATAACTTCCCTACTCTACATAGCTGAGTTAGAAAGTGGTAATTTGTTGATCCAACATTAAAATTAAATTGCATAGCTTTCACTGTCAGCAAACATCAGAATATCATTGTTCCATTGTAATGTTATATAGTTAAGGAAACAAAACTGTTAGGCATCCAGTATAATACATTAAATCTTTTGTTTCTATAAAAAAAATCAATAGACACATAAGATGGGTGTGTTATAGGTGAACTTTCTTATTAGTGAGAAATGCTACTACAATTTCATAAATTACATCTCAATTGGTTTTTTACTTTGTGTTTACTGTTCTCAACTTGACGAAAATTTTTAGCAAATAGACTTCCTTTTCAGAGCCACCACATTGGGATTATATTCTCTACCTACAACCCCCGCCAACAATTTTATGATCATTAAACAATACTTATTTCACCCAATGTTGCCAATGGGCAATTGCTTGAATATGGGCAATTTTATGTTAAAACCATAGAAATAGACACTTTTTCAATTGGCCATGGCTCCGTAAATGTTTATCCAAAATACTTTTAGATAAAATTAGTGCTAGTAATCTCAGCTTTACGACCATTGCTTTGCACAATTTAACTATTTCACTGCAATTGGGTAAAATTGCACCACGTGCCATCACTATTGACGACTCGTGTGCTGCACAGCTCTATGATTTCTTTATTCGCTATTAAGGTTATACTAGCGTACCCTGCGAGAACTCTCGCATGTTAAATCCCACCCCTTCCCTCTCCATTTGTCTATCCGTTCAATAAAGGAAAGGAACTACTAATGTACTTACAGAATATCCAACAAAATAACAATGCAATTGATGTTTGAAACAAATTTTCAATTAAAGTTTATTCAACATTATATAGAGATGTTCTTGGAACAATTCATACTTCTTAAAAACAAAATTTGAAGAAATTTTTCAATTCTTCCTTGAGAGTTAGCTTTTCGCTTTCCTTGATAGTCAAATAATAGAAAAGGTTTTTACTCTTGAGAAAGCCAAGTAAAGTAATGCGAAAATACAGGATTGGGCAAGAACAGACCTACTCATTGCAATATTATTTAACTATTCTTGATTTGCTATGAAGAACCGAGTGGGTCAGGATTGCTGGGGTGAGAAAATTGAAAAATTATTTGTGTACTAAAAAGTATTGAATTATTTTCTGCGTCCTTACGTACCTCAAGAAAAAGAATTCCGAGCCAAAAAATAATCAAATCAAAAAAATAATCAAAATCTAAATACCATTTATTAAGTTGGCTGTCCAGGTGACGCCGCGTCCATGGCAAAGGTGCTGACGTTTCGGTCGCCATTCTGCGACCTTCCTCAGGGCGTAATGCCAGGGCATTACGCCCTGAGGAAGGTCGCAGAATGGCGACCGAAACGTCGGCACCTTTGCCATGGACGCGGCGTCACCCGGACAGCCAACTTAATATTGACTCCGGCCGCGGAAGCCTACGCTCTCACCTAAATACCATTTGTTAGCATTAGAAACAATTTAGTTGGCATTAGTAAGCCCACTTTGGTACATGGGAATGTTGCTCAAACTATGTTTGCATTCTTAATATCTTAACGAACCGACACCTTGAGTATAATATCAAACGGTGTTTTATTTACAATATGAGTTTGCAGCTGCGCGTTGGTGTACATACTTCCAGATACCGCCAACATTTAAATCATTCGTTTGAACTGCGATCGTTGGCAGTTTTCGGGTGACTTGCACTATTCTGTCTGTAATTTTAAATTTAGTTGTTTTTTAATTCATTCACATAGTATTGTAGGCTAGCGCGTTTTGATTTTTGTTTTCCATTTATTCAAGCCATTTTACTTTAGCTACTTTAAAAAGTTTGTTCTTTGTGTTGTGCCATAGCACAAGTTTTCCCCCCACTACCTCTGCGTACCCGTGCGAGAACTCTCGCATGTTAGACCACACACTCATCCCTATCCTTCTATTTTCATTCTAAGAGGGAAAGTAGTTAACGAAACGGTGTTTATTTGTTTAAAATCTATAAAGGTAACTTTCAATGTACTAACACAATTACAAATAAAAATAAAAAAAAAACAATGCAATTAATGTGTAAAAGAAATTTTCAATAAATATTTATTCAATATCGTGGAGAATTTGCTTGCAACAATTCCCAACACTTACTTAAAGACATTTGAAGTAATTATTCAATATTCTTTGTCAATTAGGTTTTAGTTTTTCGTGATAGTCACAAAAATATTAGCTTTTTACTTTTGAGAAAGCTACGTATCTGAATCCGTTGACTTGAAAATTTCATCGAATGATAACGAAAATATTGGTGCGGGTAAAACACAAACACAGTCTTCACTCTTCACTGAACACCCACATCTTTCCACAATTAAGTACACAGCACTAATAGACCGTGAAAAAATGTTAATTGAATAGTTTCACTACATGCATAAGAAACAATCTTCATGGGTATAGGTATCAAGCAACTATAATAGTACTTCTAGTTGTTGCTGGACAGCAAATCTTGAATTAATGATTATGCAAATAAACCTCGTCAGACTGCACAAACTACAGTGTTAACAGAAAGCGTAAATAAAGATTGTCGAATCTAAGCCTTGGTGTCGACACAAAAATTGCTACCAGAAGGAAGGACTGAAATATTGAGGTGGCCTTCATAGTATTGAAGCGTGGAACCGAAAAGTTAATTGAATGGATCGGGGAAGGTCTCATCTTGTAGATTAAGGTGCAAAAAAACGTTTCTTTGAGGCCTAGAGCCCTCATTTATAAAGATTGGTTGCGTGTGAGAGCCGGAACCCAAAGGTATACTACTGAAATAATACAGGAGACGATTGAACATATTTGTAGAGGCTTATTGAAAAGGTATTTTCAATGCAAGAACATCAAACACATATAAACGCATTTTTAAAGCAGGTTAGGGGTGCCACAAAACCCGTAAACAACCCATTTTACACTTTTTAGAAATTAACGAATAATTATTTAATGGTATTTTTATCTACCTAGTTTTGGCCTGAGGTGGTGCCCACATTATCCCACAACAATTTTATGATCATCGAATATTACTTATTTGACTAACAGTGGGCCACATTAGTCGAAATGTGGTCAATTTTACATTAAAAAAATAGGAATAGACACTTTTCAAATGGCAATAGCTCTGTAAATTCTTATACAAAATACTTGTTAATTTAGATCAGATTAAAACTTGAAATCACTACTTTCAGAAATTTGCTTTGCACTGTTTCATTGCAATCAGTTAAATTGCGCCACGCACCATCACTGATGACAACTCTCATTTGAGCTACACTGCTGTTACTGACTTCTTTATTCACAAACTGAACTAGAAGGGAATTTCAATAGATGGGATCCTGGTTATGCAATGACAAGGATGCTTGAGAATATATCCAATGAGTTATTCTATTGTCAAAAATATATAATTGGCATTTCAACTTCTGAAGCACAAAAGGAAAAATTCCTGCTAGAACCAATTTCCAATCTTCTAATAATAGGAAGCTCTTATAAGTGGGTATCTTCAATGCAGTAAGAAAATATCCATAAATTATGCATTCTGACTTGGGACAGTGTATTAAGTGTTATTTTCAGCCTACCTATTTTAAGAATTGTAATGACTAATGACATTTTAGGAACTTCACTTATTGGTTGTCTCATTTTAGTCTTAGTTCAGCAATTATAAGTCAGCCTGTTGCTAATTAAGTTTGGTTAAGAACAGAGCAACTCAAACATTTTCATAAAATGTAGATGGTTCAGTCTAAGTTCTGTAAAATATTTATTAAATAACTGATTGTATTTACAATAGAAAGGACCGTGTTACATAACACATGGAATGTATACATATATACCACACACGTGCCAATAAATCTAATCATGGAAAAAAATATTTTTCAGTTGATTATCACACAGCCTCTTCACTTCATCTGTAACAAAGGGAGAATCAGATGAATAAAAACATGCTTAGAATTATATTTAATATTTTATAGTGTGTATTAGAATTACTGGCTAATGCATTTTAGTGAAGATATAAAAACTAGAACTGAATTATTAAAGGTCTTTCAATGGAGGGAGAAATTATTCTAAAATTATCATATTCCGGAGTAACTGAATGATTGTAGGAGTTACTACTATATCTATGTAGCTATTGGAAAAATAAACTATTGAAGGTCATTTGAGTTACGCTCATGACTTCAAATTAGTATCCAGCCACATTCATCAATGTTATTGCGTATTTAATCATTAGTATGCCAGTGTTTCTACAATGACACTTTCCTATCCCTATTTGAGATTGTCCCTGGCATGCTGAAAGAACATACAATGCATGCCACATAGTGTAAAATTGTTTCAAAAGCTCTCTGTGATAACTTTTACTTGCAGGATATTGAAATGTATTCTCTAAAAAATGTATGATGTTGAGCGGATACTGCACCATCATCTCAAAAATATGTATGAGAGGAAAACCAATACAAGTGTAATATTCAATGAGTGTGACATTGTGTATTTAGTGAATACATCTAACTGTGTTGTAATTGTATTCAGCCCCGAGGATGGAGAAATAATATTCCGAAACGTCAGCTAAATGACATAAATTTCAATTATTAAACCAATACCCATGAAGATGAACTGTAGTGCAATGAATTTCACTACAGATGGTCATGAAATACAGCAGATCAAAATTGTATTCAATTTTAGTTAAGTTATATTGTAATTGGTCATAAATTTATAAACTAAACTATAAAAATTCTATTTAGATAAGGTTTTAAATTAAAAATTGAAGTTTTAATGTATACATTTGGATAAAAATAATTGATCAATGGGGCCCAAAATATTTACTGCTTAGAGCCCTGCAGACTGGTAATCCAGCCCTGCTCAACGTATTGTAAAATTTATTGCCTTTTCATCCACGATTTTGTGTCTTATTTTTATTAAAATTAGTGTTCAAACTATAATCATGAATTAATTATTAAACTCGTGGAGCTAAAACAGCACATACTTTCTTGCCTTTAGATTGATTAATTAGGGTTTAGTTGTTTTCAAACAATTCCCCCACACCCTTTCAATCACAAATGTTCTCTTACCATTTATCTCGATGAGATTTGCATTTTTTTGTTGAATGACTGCATAGAACTCCCTTAGGTTGGATAATTTGCCAATTACCCAATAGTCGCTCAGAGTCTTCAGTATAGTTTCTCCAGTAGCAGGCATTCTAAGAAACACATATATTTGCAATACATTAATCAAAAGTCATTTCAACTTCAGCAGGGAAGCATAACTGCGTAATCACTCTGTGAAGGTGTGAAAAAATGAATTCATTTTTAGAATGTTACAAACAAGATATTTCTTGCACTGTACTAACTACTGAATGATTACTGTAAAATATTTAATTTAAAAACTTTCTCTAAGGAAAGGAAATGAGAGAACAGTGCTACCGTCATTTCAAACCAGATTCATTGCATGCAGTACTTTCATTACTTCCATTCCCCTGCAAGGAGGTGACAATGTTAGTATTTTTTTTATTAAGTTAAATATAAATATTTTCAATTATGAATGTTGTTTGTCTTATTTCTTGTACTACAAACATAGGGGAGACCGGGGAGGGATGGGATGCAGGAGGTATGGGACATTCAAAATAACATGCAAACTCCTTTGTAAGAGGGCCTTCCAATTTGATCCCAAAAGATGGCAATCCTGTGTTTATCTTCTATGAAGAAATGGTGGATGGAGAAGTACCATTTGTAGCATCTGTGAAAAATTTATTAAGGTTGGAAAAGTAATAAAAATAGTGTGACCTTTTATGGGGAGAATTTAAGAAATAATAGATATGTTTACCTTTTATGTTGCTAATGTTAAATAAACTTTAAGATTTTTATGTTATTAATAGACAATAGTTTATTACTAGTATTTTTAACCATATTTGTATTTTATTAATAAGTTTTTATTTTTTGTGAAGATTTATTTTTTTTTTCTTTTAAGTGTTAGATATTTATATGTTTTTAATGTACCTAATCAGATAATATAGCTTAATGGCGTATTTTTTTTTTAAGTTAAGCTTAAGTATTTAATAAGATTTACTTAATACGCAATTTGTATGTAAAAGGACAAAGATATCTATGAAATTTTACCATCAAAAAAATAAGTATGGTTAGATATTTATAGCTTAATACCTAACAAGGAGTATAGCAATGCACAAGGAAATGCAGGAGAGATGAAATACTATGATTAACACATTTTGTGTCCCACATCCCCCGCTTGTACATAAAAAGTCGAATATTTAACTTAAATTGATTCCCTTTTCAGAATGAATTGGAAGTGAAGAGATATTAATGGAAAAATAAACCCAAAGAATAAAAAAGACTGATGTTCAAGTTAGTTGCGGCATAGATGACATTGGTATATCAATAAGAGAAGTGTCAGATGTACATGAATTTTTCTGCCATACTAGCAGGAAAGAAAACGTTACAACTCTATTAATGAATACAAGAGATTTTATAATGAAGAGGAGGAAATTCTATTTCAGATATATTATATTTCACAGAAATTATACTTTCATTATGCTATCAGAATTTATTTTATGGCTTATTAATAAATGAGCAAGCAAGAAAAGTTGCCTTACCAGTCAACAAATGCTCTACCTTTGTAAATCATTCCGGATACCTGGCAGAAAGATGGCTGGTAGCGAATGCTGTTTTTGGCTTTATGTCACAACACAAAACACTTAAGAGAGAAACAGTAAGCACTAGACTATGTATATCAGTCTGCTTCAATCAGACAAATTTGGATAATTTTTTCTTTGATAATCTTTAAACAATTATATCAAATATTTTGGTGTCTTCCCGTGAGATAAATGGTTGCCTTCTTAGATGAGAAAGGGGTAACCTTAAGGTAATAGCCGCAAACACTTAAAGCATCAGCAGAAAGAGATACTGCTAACGACTTACTTTTTCATCAATGCTTTAGAAATTATGGTGTACCCAGGTATTATTATTTAGAAATTATGGTGTACCCAGTATTTTCCCTTTGAAAACTTTCTAAGTCAAAAAATTCAGTGGATATCTATTATTCCTGTTTCCACATTTGCAAGAGATGAAAATGTAAAAAATTCACATTGATAGAAGTTCACAATATGTACCCAACAGAGATGGAATAATTTAAAAAAACACAACACCATACAGAGATGGAATGATGTTTATTAAAAAACATCCCTAACGACAGTTGCTTTATTCACTACCACAGAACGAAGGTTCAGCGATGTTATGTTCACAGACTCAGTTCCAAATGGAATTTAAATAAATAATGCGAATTTACAGTTAGTGGTTGTTAAGAATCAAGAGGCCACAGGTCAGTGTGCATTACGAATACAATCTGGCAACACAGGATGGGAATGTTCATAGATCATGTCAGATAAGACTAAGATCACAAATTCAATGCACAAAACTTTGAGGGGAGAGAAGGGTTAAAAAATCAGAGGATGATCCAGTATTGGGATGACAGCCACACAAGCCAAAGAAAATGATACATGTGAAGATTAGGACGGTCGAGGAAAATGGCAATGATGATGATTTTAAGGAACAAGAAAAATTGTGAGATAGCATGGGCAAAAACTTTTAACATCCCCAATGAGGAAGTGTTAAAAGTTACAGCTACAGCCCATTAGTTTCTCTAAAAACAAAATTCTCTTAATGCCTCTTCAAAATCAGGGGGTTGTCTTATATAAAGTAAATTAGGTATATACAAATGGGGGGAAGTTCTTAATGTATTCATCATACAATTACTGTTCAGCAGGATTTATAATGTAATCTTTAGTGGTTTCTGTTACTTTGAGTAAATACAATAATTAATGAGATGACATGTTTGTGGTAGGTCAGAAATTTATTTTCTTGACAATGAAGAATGATGAAAAAACATCCCAATCAACGTAAGACAAGATAATTCCCAAAGATATTTTTCAAGATTAACAGAATAGATAGTAAGTTATTAAAATATTGATTAATGTTTTTGATGAATCATTGCCATCACTAATCATCAAGAAACAGCATAACTACTAATTTTGGAACCAATCAGAAATCATGGATGGCAAAGTCATGCCAAAGAAGAACACAATTTAAAATTAAAAACACACCTGGCCTTATCAGAATTATGTCTGCCAGCAGCTTTAAAACTTCAGATGTCACACACACGTTCCCAGTTCTCCGACTATCTAAATGAACAGTGCTTTTCTGTGCTAAATTCAATTTGTTAAAATAAACAAATTTGGGACTGGTTTCTGGAGAACTTGATCCACTGTTTGCAGCTTGCTTTCCACACTGTTCTGCAACTTCTGATACTAAGGACGTTAAATGAGGGCCCAGAAATATATCCAGGCGTTTGAAGAGATCTAAATTTAAAATAAGAGAACCTAGAAAAAAAAAAATGTTTACATGTATACATTGTTGAAACTATATAAAGTGCATGAGGAACTTTCCTTCTCATACCATCTATGAAGAGACACACTGTAGCACTGAGTGCCCGATATACAACTAAATGATACATCTCAGGTGTTGTATCATTATTTAGATGCACTTTTGGAACTTTACCAACTCCAGCTGACGTATCTTGTAAATTGGATGGTCCTGTAACAAACCTGCATTCAAATATGATTAGTAACACAAATTGCATAAATAAAAATTGTTTAAATTAATAAACATTTGAGCTCATGGAAAAGTTGTGCATGGGACATGAGAGTACTTTCTAAATAATGTAAAAGATACCAAATGTGTATCTTACGCAATAATTAGAGACCAGATATTTATGACTTGTCATTTCGTCTCTTTTGCT
The DNA here is from genome assembly GCA_031308135.1 of Acheta domesticus. Lineage (NCBI taxonomy): Eukaryota > Metazoa > Arthropoda > Insecta > Orthoptera > Gryllidae > Acheta > Acheta domesticus. The sequence continues at coordinate 17,711 of JAHLJT010008154.1, forward strand.
TCTGCAAACTTGAAATTTGCATGTTTTAGCCTAGTTTTAATCAAACTTGATCATTTTTAGAAGTCAAACAAAATATATCTTTCGGCCTTTTGTCATGTTTCTGCCGTTTATACTTTCTTAGGTTATAGTTTATCTAAATTTAAAAGCCATTTACTTTCCATTCAGCTCACAAAATGGATAACATGCACTTCTGAATTGTTGGCAATAATATTCTCAGAATTGCAGCCATGCACCACCCTGCTGGCATGAATAAATCTCTGTGTTTCAGTACATAAGAAAAGTTTTGTTAGAAAAGTAGGGTGTTGCAGCAATTACCAGTAAGACAACAAATTCATTAATTCTCAATTGCAAATGCACAGAGGAATTTTGTGGAATGAAAAGAAGTCACAAGACCTGGGTTATGGACCTTTGAAGGGAAGAACGACTAAGATGCTAGTGGTACCTCAAATAGGACAGACTTTCTCACAGAAGTTCACTTTCTTATCTCTTTAGTCTAGGCTAGTTTTTTCCGGATTGTCTCACCCTCTACCCGGATGCTACCTGTCAGTGCCTAAGAGATATTTTTTCAGTCTTTCAATTTTTAGGACCCCCAAACAGGAAAATTGCAATATGACTTTAAGGATATTACAAAAGAGTAAAATGTGGCCCTATATGCAAATTTTAATTGCAAAAGTTGGAGAAGTTCATGATGGAATATTTTTGAAAATTTGCAATTTTGAGTCCATTTCACAAAAAACTTTTTTTGAGTTTTCAAGAAAATTCATTAGAAATAATTTGAAGTACTTGAACTCACAAGTGCAATAATGTATAAAAATGGCGCATCGCAATGTGAGAAATGTACCAAAAAACTTACAATTGTGTACATGTATCAAAACTTACATTTTTGAAAAAAATCAGAAGAATATGTGAAAATGGCTTATGACATCATGTTATTTAGTGCATTTAACACTCTCTGTACAAAAAGTTTAAAGAAAAATTTGGAACTGTTTTTGAGAATATCCTATTTTTCAAATTACTTTCATTTAACACAAAATTACGCAAAAACTCCTCAAATTTTGAAAATATTGTATATGATTTTATATACCCCCAAAAGTTGAAACAACCACCACACATTAACAATAATATTTTTCACAAAGTGTTCATTCATACACTTTTTTAAAATCTGAACCTTTTCCATTCATCAACAATCCATTAATAACACAGCAGGAAGTGCATTCTTATTTTCAACACAATCAGAAACTATCAAAGGAAAAGGAGGAAATGCAAAGAGAAACTGAACAAGACAAGAAAGAATAAAGATCATATAATGGAAGACACAAAATTAATAGAAGAGCCAGAAGAGAACCCATTCAAAACCACTACAACAGCAACGATCGAGGTACCCCCAGGAAATTCCTAGGGAGACACGGGACAGTCATTTCAGAAACATCCTACAGTCAAAAAACACCAGACCTATGCCAATAAATCAAACAACGAAATAGAAGAAGCTGACCTGTTCACCATAAAAGAGATAGAATCTTTAATATCTCACTCAAAGAAGAGAAAGGCTAGTGGACCCGACATGACATAACGAACACCCCAGAGCACATCAGTACTGCTAAAAGAAACATAGACCAAGCTTAATGAACCAGTGCCTCATAGAATCAAACATACCAGATAAATTGAAAAACTCAATAATCAAAGTACTATACAGAGGAAAAGGTGATATGGCAGACTCAAATAACTACAAAGGAATTGCATTAAAATGTGCATCATTCAAGATATTTACTGTACTACTCATTAACAGACTGATAAGATTAACAGATGACAGAATGCCAGAGGAACAATTCGGCTTCTGGAGAGGATGATCTACAATACATGCAGTGAGATGCCTTCAAAATGACATAAACAAAGCACTGAGACTCCATCAAAGAAAACTGTATGCAGTTTTCATAGATTACAGTAAAGCATTCAACATGATCAACAGGCCAAAAACTGATAAGCAAGCTGGGAAAACCTCATAGGAATGGAACACCTTTAAACAAGACTAAAACATCTTCACCTGCAACTATGTCCAAATAGATAACCAGATATAGAGGTCAAGTTCCAATACAGCAGATGAATGGGGTATTACAAAGGGACTCCATAAGTCCCCTACTTTTTATCTTTGCTACAATGGAACAAGCTAGAACAAGCAATTGCGTCTGCCCCAGAAGTAAAAATGTTAGCATATGCTGATGACATGGTATTAGTATTGGCATCGCGAAGTCAGCTACAACTAGCAAGCACTAGTTATGGGCAGAAGATAATGACCTGGTACTTATGAGAACAAGACTGTAATGATGAAATTTAGGAAAGGAGATCAAGGCACAATCTGATTATATCATTTACAACAAGAAACTGCAAATAGCTTTCAAAGTTCACTAATCATTATGAAGAAGCAATGCAAAAAATCAGCAGGAACAAAAAGAAATTACTATGGGAAAGAAATCTACTCTACAGACCGCAATGAAACATCCAACAGGATGCGAGCCAACTATGAACTCAGACATCCTTTATGACATGATTCGCAGTACATGGTTTTTATCTGCAATTTCTGCAGCAACAGAAAATATCACAAGCCCAAATTCTCAGTGTAAATGCAAAAATGTGTAACTTGTGCTGTGACTTATCACACAATGATATGTGCAAAACGAAACATGTTACTGACAGAGTTCTGCCACCAGGGAGTAATAGACACCTACTTCAAGCATTCGCACAGTAGCCTACTTGAAATTGCCCCCTGCAAGAAAACCAAAAGAATGTGCTTTGTGGCCAGAAGACGAAAATGATAAGTGATTTGTGAATAAACAATAATCAATAAACATGCAGAAGTGCAAAACAGAATGTATAAATACAGAAGTGTACAAACATATTAATGTCCATTGGACACCCCTTCAATACTTATCATATATCACACATTTTCCATTTGGACCTGTTTATTTATAAACTATATTCACTTTTAAAGATAACTCAATTTCATTGTGGAGATAATTTAAAATTATTTATAACCAATAATGTTCAGTGTTATCTGTGTCTTTTGCATAAAAGTTGCCTTCATGAACAAGATTAACTGTTTAACTTAGCCAAATGTAAGAAAATTGTGTTTATATATACTAAGAACTCCTACAGGTAATCATTTTACTTAATCTGCCCGACTGAAAACCAAATGTGTGAAGTGCAATGCACTTTGACAATACACATTGATGATAGCGTTGAAGTATGTATTTCAGTAATTACGTTTTAGAAGAATGTTGAAAAAGCTGTCAAACAATTAACATTCTACTATTCAACTAAAATGTGTTTTATTAGCACTGACGTAGGTCTAAATAATATACATGCCCTTTTACAAAAAAATGTACAGTGAAACCGCCATCTCAAATAAGCAGCTACCTACACGAATGGCTATTTTTCCATATGGCACTTAAATATTCATTTATAGTCCTACCTCTCCAACTAGCAGGCGTACTTATTTTTTAGATTAACCTATATTAGGCAAACATATTTTTCTTTATCTACTCTTGAATTGCTTATCCAATAACAACCATAAAAAACAGAAATTACTGTTGAATCAATATCTTCCTGTATAGGAACACAGTGGCAATTTAAAAAATTAAAAGTTAATTTAAATTAAAAATAATTACATTTTTATTAAATATTAAATTTAAAAAAACATAATTTTTTCAACCATATTAAAGAAAAAATTATCTATTAAATGGTATAAATAGTATCCATTAAATGTGAATTTAATATGAAATGGTCAACATTTCTGAATATCAGACATATGTTTATGAATGAAAACTAATGACAATACTGTAACGAAATAAAATATGCATGAGCATTAATAAAAAGAGTGTATATAATTTTGAGCTCTTTAATGGTTGCATAAACCATGTTATGACATAGCTCCTGTGTATCAGGAACCGAGTAGCTGTGGAAAATTAGTGGTAGCTAAGTTTTATTATTTAAGATACATGAAAAAGCAATGAAAAACCAATTGTTAACTACGTTCACACGTGATTAAAAATCAACTGTGTCTGAGAACTGCTAGGTCTCTAATGCAAGATTAAGCTACTTAACCTTGCCCTGTTGTAATTATTATGGACTTGTACTTCTCCCAACTTATTTATCATCTATGTAAGTTATTTAAAATATTAAAGGATTCCGTTTAGAAAGAAATTTGAGCTCTCTATTCAATAAAATTTCAGACATTTTTCTTTCAAACGAAAGGTGGTGGGCCTTTGATTACTTGCTCTTATTAATCAGTTTTAATAAAAACATGACCTTGAAATTTTCAGAATGAGCACTTGTATATGCTCAGTATTTAATTATAATGTAATTTTGTGTGGTGCGAGTTGCAATAGATCTATCAAAAGCAGTTGACATTTTGTTGTCGAGCAACATCTCAGCAAATATGCAACTGTTAGGTTAAGGATAGACAAGACAGAAGGTTTGTTAATGAGACCCTTCTGTACTTTCTTCTTCTCATTGTCAATATTTTTATGAGCCTCCACTTTTTAGATAAAACATTTATTTGTATTTGGTGCATTACTATAGCCAACAAACATAACAGAATGGGGGATTCCATGTGACCTTGAATGTAAATAAACAAGTTTTCTTTGAGAACAAACACAGTTTTACATTTTATGGTGTAGGATCAATTCTAATTTTGATAATCACCACATACTAAGTTGCATTATCTTCACATATTAAGTTGCAGTTCTTCAAGTGCTTAATTGATAGGACTGATAAGTATTTACTTAAAATTCTCAGAAAGTGAAATCCAATTAATTCACCATCAGGAAGATAATGTACTGAAACTGCCTTAAAAATTGACTGGAATGAAATATTCACTGATGTCAACAGCAATACTCATTTATCTTCAACACCATTTTCTGCTATTTTACAAAAAGATATGTTCCCACAAAAAAAATCAAGCAATATAATTGATTCAATAGTTGATTCTACTACATATATGAAATTGCAAGATAACCCCTCCAAGCAACATCAATTTATTTCAAGAATTTCACAAAGTTGTATCTGTTGTTATCTAACATCAAATGAAGCTAGTAAAACGACTTTTAGATTCAAATGCCAACCCCTTACCATTAAAAGGTACAACTTCAAATCAGATCACTCATCACAACTTTAAAGATTAACATTGTCTAACTTCTGCCCCATTATCTCAATCATTCACTTAATCACATTGAAAACAAACTAAAAAAATTAAATGAAAGACTGGATCCAAACTTGCATTGATATGAGCTGGGATGTCTGAACCTAAATTTACTCACGTCCCCCGTTTCCATTAGGGTCATT